>JBAMJV010005643.1:0-90469 GCA_037951105.1 Echinarachnius parma | reverse complement strand
TTTTGTTTTTTAAGACCCAACATTTCGGTTTTGCAAATAGTTTTTCATCAAAATAATGAGCCTATTCCGATAGCGGGAACTCCAATTTCGAAATAAGTTGGGCAGTGCGATGAAGGAAAGGGAGTTATAAGTACAATGTACAACCCTCATCTGTTAATAACATCGACACATACAGTAACACGATCTAAAATAATCTTTAAATCCGTTCACAAGCGCTGAACACAGAGCAAGTCGGAATATCATCAAACAGTTAATTTTGAGTCGGATAGGCAAAGCTGTAGTGATCATGTATATTCTGGCCCAGAAAAGGCATGTCTTCGGCTAGATTATGTGTCGTTTTGTTGAAAACAAAGAGTAAGAAATGTGCTTAAATCCTTAATCCCAAGAGGATCCATCCCATGGACCCTCTACTGGGGTCATATCAATGTCGGCCCCTGCTCCCCACCCGTATATATGGCATGCTGACTGTATACTCGCCTAATAGCTCGTCAAATTCCACTTATTTAAATTAATTAAATATGTTACCTTATATAGGAGCACACAGCTCGAGAGATCTATATTACTGAAGTCTGTACAAGGTTCTGGGGGCTCACTCCCATTAGACCCCATGACCTAGTACAGGAGCACCTGCACAGATCCCATGCCAGGCTCCTCGCTACTGCATTGTCATGCACGCTATATTAAACCCATAAAAAGATCCAATAGTAAGTATTGTATACCTTTTAAACCCCATCTTCAGAGTGCTTAAATGAAACAAATCATAAAGACATTTTTTTTATGACATAAGTGCTAAAAAAATTAATATTTACACGTGCAGTTATGGTTTTAATACGAAAAGATCTTAAAGGTAAAGGCCAGTTTTGGAAACGCCCCCCTCTCAAAAAAATGAAATGGAAGCTCTTATTACCAATTATGTGAAAGAATATAATTGTACTAATAATTTATAGTATTATCCAAAATTGGCCAAGAAACCGCCTACTAATTAATATTTTTGCAAAATTATAAATTGATATAGGGCCGGATAGATATCGCCAACGCGGAATCGCTCATACGCTAAGTGTATTACGACCACGAGGTGTACACGAGGTGTTCGCTATACGAGCTTGTCCCTAGCTTGGCGATATCTCCCCCAGCGCTAGCGGCGCTGACAGGTCTGAACGGGTGGTGGATTTATTAATTTCACAGGCGGATATTGGATTTCTTCCGATATTTCTGTATTTATCGATGCTTAGGTTCGGATTTTACCACACAAGCCCTATTTCAATACATATTCAACAATATTGATCAATATAGATGTATTCGGCTACATTCCCAAAACTGGACTTGGGCTTTAATATTAATATAGACAATGTCTACATATAATTAGGAGGCAGAGTACTAGCTTTTCGTTTACATTGTGAAAAAAAGCATTTTTATGTATAAATGTTTATGCACCGACAAAGAAATTTGAGAAAAGTAATTTCTTTAAACAATTTACTCTGTGGGTTAAACACATAAAACAGGAGAGTGATATTTTGTTTGCTGGTGGGGACTGGAATTGTGTACAAAATGGAAGGATTGATACATGTGGGATGTCGCATGCCTATGTTTTAAAAGAAGCGATGAAAAAATGTAATCAAAATAGATATATGGAGGAAATTCTATCCTGACAAAAAACAATTTACGTGGAGACAATTATCTTTACGTATTTTCTCTAGACTTGGTAATTGGTTAATTTCAAAAAAATATTCATATTTGGTTTATTCCACAGATATAAGACCTGCCTTGAAATGTGACCACAATGCTATTTCACTGAAAATTAAAATAGCTGATGGAAAACGTGGTAGAGGATATTGGAAGTTGAATAATTCTCTTTTAAATGATGTTTAAATGATTAAATGAAGTACGTAGATAAAATAAGACATGTAATACAACATGTAAAAAATAATATACTGGTTAATAAATTAATATTTACAAGCTTTTATGAGGCCCTTGGACCATATGTCCGTGAAAATAAGCTACGAATAGATTCACTATTGTATGCAATGTTATCACACATTATAGCAGTTCCTAATGTTTGAAATCGAAAAGATTCCGGGGGCTCCGCCCCCGGACCCACTTAAGGCCCCCAATCTTGACTCAAACCATTCAGTGCTTCCAGCCATCAAGACGCTTTCAATACACATAATTAAACAGATGTGAAACGGTTTAACTGTTTACTGGTAATTTCTGTCTTTTGTAGACAAGCTTATTAAGTTGTTATTCGGGCATAGTTGTTATTCGGCGCCCAAAAATAAAGAAGAGCGTGCATAACAAGCATATATTTACCGATGAAAAGATTTCTTTTATTGTGACTCCAGACAGTTCAAGGACAAATCGAAAATATTTCAATGCAGTGATATATCAAACTTGCCTCTATTATTGTATCGTTGACTAGTCATGCTTTATAATCAAACAAATACCGAGGGTTCCATGTATAATACCATAATCCCTTTTGAAAACGGAAATAATAAATTATAATAACAGCTATTATTAAGATTTAGAAATTCAAAGGTACCAGGGCAAAGTAGGTACCGTGGCGTAGCCAAACATTTTTGAAGGGGGGCACTAACCTGCGAGCGCGTATTAAGCGTGAGCTGTATCTGGCTGGCCTTACATGCATAAGGGCCTCTGGCATTGGTCCGGGGCCCCTGGAATCTTTTGAAATTTAGTTATTCAAAGCCCCCTAATCGGCTATCAAAAACTAAAGCATGAGAGGGGGGCTCTGAAGTACGTAGATAAAAATAAGACATGTAATACAACATGTAAAACATTAATATACTGGTTAATAAATTAATATTTACAAGCTTTCGGGGTGATGCGCCCCCTTGGCAACTTTTATGAGGCCCTTGGACCATATGTCCGTGAAAATAAGCTACGAATAGATTCACTATTTTATGCAATGCTATCGCACATTATAGCAGTTCCTAATGTTTGAAATCGAAAAGATTCCGGGGGCTCCGCCCCCTGACCCACTTAAGGCCCCCAATCTTGACTCAAACAATTCAGTGCTTCCAGCCATCAAGACGCTTTCAATACACAAAATTAAACAGATGTGAAACGGTTTAACTCTTTACTGGTAATTTCTGTCTTTTTTAGACCAGCTTATTAAGTTGTTATTCGGGCATAGTTGTTATTCGGCCCCCAAAAATAAAGAAGAGGGTGCATAACAAGCATATATTTACCGATGAAAAGATTTCTTTTATTGTGACTCCAGACAGTTCAAGGACAAATCGAAAATATTTCAATGCAGTGATATATCAAACTTGCCTCTTTTATTGTATTGTTGACTAGTCATGCTTTATAATCAGACAAATACCGAGGGTTCCATGTATAATACCATAATCCCTTTTGAAAACGGAAATAATAAATTATAATAACAGCTATTATTAAGATTTAGAAATTCAAAGGTACCAGGGCAAAGTAGGTACCGTGGCGTAGCCAAACATTTTTGAAGGGGGGAACTAACCTGCGAGCACGTATTAAGCGTGAGCTGTATCTGGCTGGCCTTACATGCATTAGGGCCTCTGGCATTGGTACGAGGCCCCTGGAATCTTTTGAAATTTAGTTATTCAAATCCCCCTAATCGGCTATCAAAAACTAAAGCATGAGAGGGGGGCTCGAGCCCAGAACCCCCCCCCCCCCCCCCCCCATCGCTATGCCGATGGGTACGTGCATGTAACCTGAGCAGAGTTCCCACGCATGTCAGGACCGTGAGATAATTTTGTTCTTGCATTACAGTCGCATGATTGCCTGATCTCAAAGAGTATTGTTCAAACTCTTTTCACAAACATAGCAATGCTAGCCAGTGACATGATACGTGAATTATATAGCAAAATTAACTGCGTTACAGTACGTTTGAATATGGTATATTGAAGTATACTTTGAAGTACACACTTCATTTACTTGATGGCAAGAAACTATTTTTTGCCCCCACCCGCAGTCTTCATTCTGTGCATGCCAATGTGGTGCTTCTAGCTACCTCATCGATGCCCCCCCCCCCCCTCCCCCCCATTGCAAAAACGGATCGACGCCACTGCAGTCTTCAAATTCTAGGTATGCCAATGTGGGGTTTTGGCTATCTCAATGGTGACTCTGGACAATAACTCTGAAAATATTGATTTTGCATATTTTATACATTATATAAGACATCTTGACAGTTCTACATTAAAAACTAAAAATAGTCGCACTTTAATACTCATCATCTTCATCATCATTACTACGTGCTCTATCTTGTGCATCATAATGGTTCAACTTCGGCCATGTCTTCAATTAAATGTGGAGTGCCCCAGCGATCTGTTCTAGGTCATACACTTTTTTTGTTTTATATTACTGATTTGCCTAGATCATCAGACTACTTTAATCTTAGACTCTTTGCTGATGACTCTAATATTTTTTTATTTCGTTTACCTAATCAAGCAGGTGTGAATTTATTGGAAAATAACTGAAAACTTGAGACGCATTGGTCAGTGGTGTGATGCAAATAAGATCACTAAAGATTATTAATATAGAGAAAACTAATTGTATGATTATCAAACCAAAGAGGAAAGAGTGTCGTATTGTTGGAGTTGTGAAAAATGAAAATGAGTTATTGAATGAAGTACAGGTATCTCTTTTTGGAATGAACATGTACATAATTTATGCTCTGTGCTTCGTAGGAAAGTAGGAATTATGTATAGACTAAGATACTTTGTTCCAAAACAAGTCCTTGTATTATTATATTATTCGTTTATTCAGTCTCATTTATCTTACGGCCTTGAAGGCTGGGGAAGTGCACCTTTGATGTTAATGAACAAAATATTTATGTTACAAAAAATGACTCTGAGAGCAATTACTTTTAACAATAGAATGGCCTCATCCTCTCCATTGTTTTATTCTTTAGGCATATTAGAAGTGTTCAAATTTTATAAATTGTTGGTTACGACTTTTTTTTTAATTCATAAAAAACTTATCACACTCATTGATTGAATATTATACCTTTTTTGAAAATTCTAATAGTACAAGACAAAAAGACGCACATATTTGGGTTAAGCCTAAGATGAGAACAGAGCATGGAAAAACTTCAATCTCGTTTCAGGGATCAGTTATTTGGAATAGTATGCCTATGGAGATAAGAATAATTGAGTCTCCACCTTATTAAGATAAATATAAAAAAAGTGTTTATTAAGTCAATACGTCTTTATTAAGTCTTTTGTGAATTGCTACCAAATATACAGCATTTTTATTATCTTGAAAAAATTTTACATGTTTTATATAATCTCATAGTTTAGTTGTTATTAGTGGGTGAATGTCCACTATTGTGCATACTTAGTATAAAATGTTTATTTAATCATATTTTCTTGCCTTATTAAAATGTAAGTATCCATCCATGTACAGAGGGTCCTACGCCCCACTAGGAATATTTGTTATTTATGTATGGTCCTTTTACCAATTTGTTTGTCTATTAACATTTCTGATATACATGTATGATTGTTATCTTTGAACATATTGGTAATACAGTTATTAATTCATTAATTAATTTCAGCATAATAATTATAGCTTTTCCATATCTTCCCAACAAAGTGCACTAAAATGTAATATTCAAAACACCTATTTCAACATTTCCCCCAGAGGTAGGGTTTAAATCCCCCCCCCCCCCCCTCCCAATGGTATAAAATGGTATTAAAAGGTGTGAATGCGTGCGTGTGTGCCTGCATTGGAAATCGCCGCGCCAGACCGCGATCAACCACCCCCGCCCCCCCCCTCTTCGAAACAGATCTACGCCACTGAATGAAGCTAACCCCCCCCCCCCCCCCTTGAAAAAATCCTGCGTACGCTTATGAGTGTGAAACACCCCGCCTCGGCGATTAACATATTTGTTAATTGTGAAATTATCTTGTGATGCTGAGTAAAGTGTCTTTGTTCAACGCATTTATATATTATCATCAGGTACTGAAGGACACGACTACTCTTTATTTATGAGTCCAAAGCACTCGGTGTCGGTAATTAAGCGTCTGTCTGAACTGCATTGTCATTTTAAAAATTTGTTTTATGCATTGACATGCCCTGAGTTGGAGCCTTGAGCGACCAGAGACCACCGAATGGACGCCTTGGTCGCGCAAGCGCTAATTTGTTTGGTCGCTATTCACAGGTTATTATGTGTGTTGGGACACAAATGTGGTGGTCGCTGGTCGCGTTAGGCAGGTGGTCGCATTACGCAGGTCGTTTAACACATGATTTTTCAGGGGGGGGGGCAACAGAGAGCGGTCGTTATGGGCAGGGGGTCACTATAGACAGGTGGTTGCATTAGCAGGTTTGATTGTATTTCTTTAACAAAACATTATCTCACTACTTATATAAACAAGTATAATAAAACTTCCATTATGTTAAATTTTGTTAGTGAAATGAATAATGAGGTAATCCTATTGTTTACCAAAATATATTAAACATTTCATGTTATCATAATGTACATTTCTGATTTTTTGCAAAATTGCTGTCCGACTATGAAGATAGCTGAATAATGTAAAGAGCATCATTAATTTGTTTGTATAGCATAATACTATCTATCTTTAAAATGTAAAATGCATACGCCTCAGTCTATACCTCTGAGTAGATGCGTTTTGAATGTTGGAAATTCTAGCATTTTATTTGTCTCTATATTATTGCTGTTTTAACCGTCATTTTGAGTGCAATTGTCTATAATTAATGAAGAAACTATGATTTGCACATTTGCATATACATGTATTTCCTTAACAAAAAATGATCTCATTACTTATATAAACAAGTTATGATATAATAAAACCTCCATTATGTTAATTTTTTGTAGTGAAATGAATATCGCTGCCCCACCTTTCCCGCAGCCACCATCTCTTCCAACCCGTGCAGCTCTCATTGTATTGTATATTTGTATTTCTCGTTTGGGTGTGGAATAAAGTTGTGGAATAAATTTTTCTCTCTAACCGGCGGATTTGTATGTAAAACTTGATACTTTGTGTGCACAATTATGCACATTTACTTATCTGATAATGAACTAAAGACGCTTACGTTGTATTTCGTATTGTTGAGGGTTTAAATAATTTGATATGGCAATTAAAGTCATATATGCGTGGGTTAAAATTGGTAGTCAGCAAAACCCAACTTGCACTCCACCGTAATCTCCCGAGGTAAACTCACGATGTGTGTTGGATCGATCGAAGAGCTGTGCATCGGAATATCTGAACACGGGCCTTCATATGAAATTGCATGCAGCACACAGCTGGTAGCAATTATGTATAGAGCGATAAGGTAGTCGAACCGTTTGAGGCAATACAGCTGATATAAGCTGATAAGCGGCACTTGAATGAAGCTCGGTCGAGCGTGTTGGGTAATACTTTCGCTCGTAAACATCTCTGATTGCGACCATGATTCGACTAGTACAAGGTGTACCTCGTTGGTAAAACAAACATTCCGAATGCGACTATTGTCGATTCGGTCGTTCGGAACTGGGACAGTTTGCGATCGCTACTTATAATTGAGCAAAGGGGGATTACGTACCGTGCGGAAAAGTGCGCAATATGGATTCGCGCATCTAAAATACCGATCTGAATTGCCCTTAATGCTTCCAAGACTATGACTATCTCTTCCCATCCAAATTATGTTCCTCTTTTCAGTTTGAAAGAGCAATATATTTTGTCATGCAGAAAATAAACATGGCAGTTTACATGTGATTGACATGCCCTAAACTTCCATGGAACCAATTACTGCTATTTATTCCGTTATTTTCCTATTTTATCCATGTCAAATTTATATAACAAATACTCATAGTATATGAACCTTCAAGCTCATTTGCTGAAAATCACATTTGTGAGACTAACATTCTAAAAACTTGGAAAGTATTTACTCAAATGTAATGAATTTTGGAGGAATTATTTTTTGTTTGTAGATGAGCAGAGGTAATCTCAGTCAATGTGTAATGTCCAACTCTGTGTCCCTTTCTCCCACTTACTCTCTTTCTCTTGCAAGCTTTCTTTCTCTTTTTCCACTTCTTTTGTACATTTCTGGCTTTCTTTCTCTATACTAATTTTCCTTCTTTCTTGCACGCTTTCCTTTTTATATCATTCTCTTTCTCTCAGTTGTCTTACTTTCTCATTTGATGTACTCCTCTTTCTATCATTCGTGTATATACTCTACGTGTAGATTATAATGCTTCCTCACATTTTTGAATGTTTAAGATTAATGTAAAGTGTTTAAAGAATAATGTGCATCAGTTTTTCGTGCATAATAATTTACTTACGATGTTATATTTTGAATAAAATTGTCATCGTACCATGATCATTGTTGGTCTCCGGACCTTGGCATCATGTTTATATGTATACCTGAAATAAATAAATAAATTAATTAATTCCTGAATAAAAACTCCACTTTTATGTCACACTATTTCAAACTTTGTTTATCATCTCTACAGCCCGTCGTTTCAGCATAATTCGAAAGCAAAATAGTGGACTCCACTCCGGTGATATTGGAACTGTCCTATACCCTTCTGACGGTGAGGATGCTAAACAAATAACTATTTCCTTATACTACTAGTTGTAAGACCAGAACACATTTTGAGAGGATAAACCCGTCTTGACTCTGACCGTTCGTGTCAAAGTGCGCTACAATAGTCCAATGTTGCGTTTATTATATCGCTTGTCGTCGAACCTATTTGCTAGGTTGCTAGTCAGATGCAGAAGCTATCAAACAACAAACACATCTAGCTAAAATAAACACAATTTGCTTATTTTAATTCATCGAGCTAACACATCCCTACATTGGCAGGTTTGTCTGCAGTTGCCTAGTTCGGTTAACTTGTTACTACAATTTGCAGTGATTCACACTCGTTCCTTCGTTCGGCATCGAACACACGGCCGCCATATCAACAGACAGGGCCCAAACCAACGCCCCATCACATTATCGCATACATACGTAGATATTAACCGGCAAAGCATCATGAATCCCATACGATCAATTTACAATATCATATCCGAAGCATTTAAGCCCAGGGGTTGTATTCGTAGGTATGCGATGTGTCTATGTCTGATCAGCACTTGCATAGTTATGTTCAGGCTTGCCCTGATGGACAGTTCGCGAACGCATTCATCAGCTGTATCGTTGTCACATTACCATGAGTACAATCCCCGAGTTTCAAAGCAGTTAGCAGCCCTGGATAAAAGGTGGTCTCAGCATCATGATGAAACATCATTTCGAGATCCTGAGGAGGGACGTCATCCATCGGTTTCGGCGAATGCAAGGTTAAATGACCTGTCCGCTCTCCACAAGGACCGACCGCCAATACCGTCGTATCAAGAAATGCCCGGTAAGCCGGAGACCACCTGTTGGAAACAGGTGCATATCTGGACTTACCAGTCCATGAACGGAGGGGAGCATTCTTGCCCTGGCTTAGCATGCGGCCTTCGGCTCGTAGCGGACATCAGTCTGGACACCTTTCAGAGGAGCGATGCAGTTTTGCTGATGCCCCCATCCCAGTGGAATTGGACAGAAATGTTTGCGCTAAGGCCATCGGGACAAAAATGGATTTTTTACTCACATGAAAGTCCACCGAACACAAAATGGCGTGATAGGGATATCGTTCCACCGGTGGAACACTTCAACCACTCGTACGACTACAGCATGTCTTACAGGTTTGTCCTTTTTTAACCATACACAAGTTTGTTATTTATGTTTATGTACACATGTTTGTTGGTTATAATTATGTTCGCATGTTCATGCTTTTCTCACTGCGTGTAGATAATTTAAGTACGCCCCAAGGACTTGTGAAATTGGTGCATTATACGTTTTGTATATTATCATTATGATTATCATTTGTTATCTACCAAGAAACATGGTCATAATCTCCAAGTGCCACCTGTATGATTGGAAGATGTAAGTTAAAGGGGTAGTACAGTTTTGGTAAGGCTGAACTCTAGTAACCAAACCTGGACAGTAACATTATAAACTAATAGTTACAAACTAATAGTTACAACTCCACCATGCTCGAAAGGTATACAAAATTACAAACGACTAAATAAAAGGCACGTTATCATTAAAAAAAAGAGCCATTAAAACACAAGAGGGCGCTTTCTAAAAAGGCATTGGTTTCAACCATTTTTCATACAAAATTATGGATGTGATGTTTTTTTGAAAAATCTTCTAATAATTTGTGCCCCAAATAATAATAAGATCAGATATGTTTATTGATATTTCAGCCGTTTCTGGGTCGATTTTGAACAAATAAAGTTAATTCTGCCATTGAAATTGCATGTTCTCTCAAATATCGACACTTAGTTTCTCATTACCTCACAAGCAAATTGTGATGTGCAGCGCCCTCTCTACCAAACTGAACTACCCCTTTAAATGGCTATTTGGGGATTAACTAAAAATATACATTAACAGACAACGTTCCGCACCTGGAGATTAGGGGATGCACATAACATTGGAGCCGCTTACATATTTAATACCACAAAACAATGCAATGGGCATGCCAATTACACTGTGTTCTTTCATTGATGGTGTGTATGTCTGTGTAGGACTCTCTTGATGCAGTAAGAGAGCAACTTGCGTGGGGCAGCTTCCTGGTACTCATACGATATTCATGAACAGCGCACGCTGCGCACATTCTGCATTTTAATGAGCTCACTTCTGACCCCTACTGACGCCGATATCTTGCCTTATCATTGATCAATAATATAGGTTGGGGTCTTATTTTAAAGAATATACATTACATTTTCATATTCTTGTAATGCAATTAGTATAATTGATTCAAAATTATCAAGAAATTGTTTATTAAACTTGTTTTAAAATTCTCGCAAAAGCAATCTAAATCCAATTGCCTACTTGACATTTTTATATCACCATAAAGAGTATTATGTGTTATTCCGTTTCGGGGCACTTCGAGATAATGTTTGATTCTAATCGAGTCAAGTTCTACAATTAAAACCATCTAGAACACTTACGAGTTTGCCAAAAATGGAAATCGCGTTACATGATTGGTTGGTTACGGAATCCTGAAAGGTCACGCAAACTTTCGGTCGAGTCATGAAAGTTTGCCTGACCTACCATGATTCCTTAACCAACCAATCAGGATATGCGAATTTCGGAGAATGTTGGTCACTTTCGTCGTAAATCGAAATTTATTTCATTTTACGGTCCTTCAAATAACATCTGAAAATGTGTGCCTCGAATCGATTTTTATATCATTTTTACGCTCATTAATGGAACTTCATAACCATTTGAGAGAAAATTAGATTGGATATTTAATCGGGTCATGTTCCAAAAAGCAACAAAATCTTGCAAAAAGGCAGCAAAAAGACGATCACAATTAAGGTACAATGCAACGAACATTCATGTCTAATTTCACCCCCAAAATCCAAGTTATATGTCAAAATAGAGATTGTACTTTAACTTACCACTCTGCCATATTCACTACCGTGGTTACCAACAATTTCGCTTCAAAGAAGGGCTTGTCAAAGTCGTGTGAAAGCTCGCAATTTGTGAGGTTATAACGTAGACTACAAACCCAGCAATGCGCATGCGCGCAGCCTTCAAGATTATGAGATTATGAGCTAATTACCGCGACAATTTTCTCCTTGACTGGATGATTTTCTTCCATCGTGTGATGGGTTATTCGGGACGTCGTGTTATTTTAATGTTTCTTTCCCCAACCATTCCCCTTGTTAACATGTCTAAGCCACCCCAATGTCATATCTCTTAGCTCTCTAGCATAGTGGGGGCTCTTAGGTCATGGGGTGTGCACTTCCGGAAAAAAGCATGAATTTTGGCACACAGATAGTTTAGACCTTCCTCTTCAAGAAATTTGATGGAAGCAATTTTGCACGGCCCATTCTTGGCGGCTTGGTACAAACAGTCACGTTCACGTCACGTTCACGTCACGTTCACGGTTCTGTACCTTTTGTGAAACAGGTCACCCAAATCTACGAACAGTCACGGTAAAGTGACCCAACAATTTGTCGTTTTCCATGCCGGTAAAACTCGAATCGTCACGTCTACCAAAACGTGACGTGAGTGTTTAATCATTATTTGTAAAAGTGAAAGCGCTTGTTACTAAGACTAGTAATGACGTCATCCAGAATATTCTCGATGACACAACTTGTCCTTTTTGTGCGATGGTTTCCTATGGGGATTGCGTGTTTAAGGATTTGTCGCAGCGCACACAAAATTGTATGTAAGTGATCTGATGCGTCGCGACGATATCGACGAGATTCGAGAGCGAGGCCGAGGCACAGTTTGACGACGCGGCGATCGAGTAAATTGCAGGCTAGGCGCCGGATATTTTCGATGACGATGATACAAAGTGAGAATGTGAGTATAGTTTGGTATATCATTATTCTTTTCTAGCTGTTACGAGGACTTGCCATATGCCCAAGCCCAAGGCTCGACACGGCTATGGCTGCATGAGCCATGTGCAAAGATTGCCACTGCATAGCCGGCCTACCTAGGGCCTAGCCCTAGACTGGCCATATTAGCATGCAAGCTAGCACTGCCACTGCACTCTGGAATTCACTGGCTGCCGTCAATAATGATAAGACAGATATCTAGTGCATATAATAGCCTTGATTACGAAGTCCTGCCAGGCTTTGGGCCATAGCCGTGTCGAGCCTTGGGCTTGGGCATATGGCATGTCCTCGTAACAGCTGGAAAAGTATAATGATATACCAAACTAAACTCACATTCTCACTTTATATCATCGACAATATCCGGCGCCTAGCCTGCAATTTACTCGATCGCCGCGTCGTCAAACTGTGCCTCGGCCTCGCTCTCGAATCTCGTCGATATCGTCGCGACGCAACAGATCACTATATGCGATATGCACGCACGCAATGAAACGTACCTGTGCAAGGCGCGGCGATTATGACTACCCCCCCCCCCCCCCCCCCCCACTGACAGGATTTTATGAACCGCTAGGTCCTGGTCCTGTTGGAACCGGTCCTGGTCTAGGCTTCGAAAAAATATTACGACTAAGCCTACACTCACCCCCCCCCCCCCCCCCCGCCGCTGACAGGATTTTTTCAACTTCTTGGTCCTGGTCTTGGTTCAACATTTTGGGACTGGTCCTGGACCAACATCACATTTTTTGACAAAAACCCCCTTGAAAAAATCGTGGGTTCGCTAGTGATTTTGTTGCCCCCCAATCAGTCCGACCACGCTACACCACTGAATTTTATTATCACACACAAGTAATCAATACGTGTAGAAAGTTCTTTTGCTCAAACCTATTCGTTAAAATTATTTCGCTATTTTTATAAAGGGGGACTTTCATTTGTTGTTGTTTTTATTACATGTTTGTCTTTTGTGTACGTATAATTTGCGTGTATGGGAGGGTATAACTAGCTACCATTGTGTCTGGGTGTGCATGCATTTGTCTAGCTGTGTCTTTACCATCCTTTGATAAGTGTATGCGCTTTTCCTTACACTATACACGATACTTTAGTATATAATTTTACATTTTATTGTACATTATATATTGGTACATTCCATTGTATTGGTTTCACTAGCATTAGCTGCATCATTAGTACACTGAGTAATGGTAGCATGCAGTGGCCGCACACATGTTTTTTTTTTTTTTTCAAAGGGAAAGGAGAGGGGTTATTTCGTCAGCCAAATTTCTTTGAGCGGGGGGGGGGGGGGGGGGGGGGTTAGCTGTAGATATTTGGAGTGAATTAAAAACAGCCAAAACAGTATTTTTGGGGTACACCCCCCCCCCTACCCGCCCCCATGGGTACGCCTATGAATGGTACATTTTGTTTCATTCATTTCACATAATCTATACGACATCTTCGCCCTGAACCAGCTATTTCACCATTAGTCTCTTCTCAATGACAATTTACGTTATTTTTAAAACGCCAGCGGCAATTTACGTGAGCTTTCGTACATTGCATATAGCAGGTCAACAAATTGTTGGGTCACGTTACCCTACACTTCGTAGATTTGGGTGACCTGTTTCACAAAAGGTACAGAACCTGAACGTGACGTGAACGTGACTGTTCGTAGATTTGGGTGACCTGTTTCACAAAAGGTACAGAACCTGAACGTGACGTGAACGTGACGTGAACGTGACTGTTCGTACCAAGCCTTCTTGGCCGCCATTTTCATCAATATCTCAGCAACTAAAACAGCTAGAGAGTTATTTTCAGTGGCTATACCCACATAATGGAGGCCAACGAATCACCTGAATCAAATATCAAGACTTCAAATGGCAGCCATCTTGAATTTCAAAATGGCCGTCATCTGGCACCTGTTTTCATCAATATCTCAGCAACTAAAACAGCTAGAGAGTTATTTTCAGTGGCTATACCCACATAATGGGGGCCAACGAATCACATGAATAGAATATCAAGACTTCAAATGGCAGCCATCTTGAATTTCAAAATGGCCGCCATCTGGCACCTGTTTTCATCAATATATTAGCAACTAAAACAGCTAGAGATATATTTTTAGTGGCTTTACCCACATAATGGGGGCCAACGAATCACCTGAATCACATATCAAGACTTCAAATGGCAGCCATCTTGAATTTCAATTTATATGCCTATCTGTTTGTGGTCAACTTGTAAACATTTACCAATAGATGGAAGCAATTATGCACTTCCCATTTTAACCGCCATCTTGAATTTTAAAATGGCTGCCATTTGAAACCATATTTTCTCCAATATTTAACAAAATAAAACAGCTAGAGAGTTTATTTCAGCCGTGTACACTCACATTTTCTGGGTCAACGAATCACCTGGATCGTCTTTATAAGCTTCAAATAGTAGCCATCTTGAATTTCAAGATGGCTGCCACGGGTAGCCTATTCAATTATCTCAGAATAAAATCAGTCAGTGCATTTCGATGGGTATGCCCATCTTAGGTTGGAAGCAATTGAGCAATGTTGCTGATATATAATGATATAAAGATAATCTGAACAAAATAGAAGTCTACTTGACCATTCGATTGATTAAACAAAGTTATCGGGTATAGAGGTAGTTCAAAAGAGAATCAATGAGTGTACTAACTATTCAATTATCTCAGAATAAAATCAGTCAGTGCATTTCGATGGGTATGCCCATCTTAGGTTGGAAGCAATTGAGCAATGTTAAGATGGGCACTTGACCATTCGATTGATTAAACAAAGTTATCGGGTATAGAGGTAGTTCAAAAGAGAATCAATGAGTGTACTAACCTACCTTTTGAAAAGCAGTAACATTCATTCGAGCATTATTTGGAAATGTTTCAGTCCCCACTAATGAAAACTAACTAATTGAAAAAAGTTTGAACATTTTGTTGACCATACAAATGTTCAATTCCTAATGTTCGGTTCTCATCAACAGCCTTCGTCAGCTGTTCATGACCTGACTGTGGACCTTTCTTTAAACATGATACATTTTCTGATCGTAGACGTCATCAGGTAGTTTGTTTCGCGCACTGTCTCTGTTCAGTGTGGGTTGAAATGCCAGGATGTATACATGCAGATATCTTCCTTCACCCTTGTTGTATTGTGCCACATTTCCGAAATGTAGACCTTTTGCCAGTCCGACCTGATGGTCGGTAGACTCAATGTGGCCTGTTTTGAGACACTCCAGAGGAACGAATTGGGCGTCGGTGTTCCAAATATCTGGTCTTGGGAGATTGCTACGTTTCTTTCAGTTATAATTCATTGCATAGGACTGTTGTTTGATTCCTTGCAGCCAAATGGCATGGAATTACAATGTATATACTACGCCCCACAATTATTTTTGATGTTGTCTTTAGGCGGTACTAAGATTTGGTGTTTTGTTCTTGTCGGCTTTAGATACACCCTAATGCCCAATTAAATTGAAATTCAGTTAATTGCATCTGAGACTTCTAATATCAGGTCGGATGAGTGTCATTTTGAGCATTGCGTGTTCCTCTCAGTGGGGTGATCCTTCTTTAGCTTTTTAAGCCCAAATATAGTTGCAACACACATAAGAGAGACTAGTAATATGTTATCATCTGGACAGCCAAGGGATTGGTGATTACAATAATGGTAACAGTCACTCCTAATGTTTGTTCAAATAGGTAATTAGAGGTGAAATGAGACATTGGACAGTGTGAGTTGCTTTCCGATAAATATTAACGTTCAGGCTACAATCAAGTTTGATCACTATCATGATTATATGAAAGTGTCAAGGAACACTAACGACTTATCCTTCCCTTCGTTAGGGAACTAAAAGTGTACTCCTGCACAAATTGTTTCTTGAGTTTGGGATGAGTGTCATCCATGTAACAATACCACCAAATTTGTGGTTTCGGTGCATTGTCAATGTCTTTTTTTCAAGTGTTTCATTTACAAATTTCATAGGATGGGAGTGAGAGGGAATATGATTGCTGTTTCATGGATTTGTTGGTAAAAGATCCATTGTAGCCAATGTATGTAGACCCTGTATATGTACATGTTCTTGCAGGGGTTAGAAACCTGGCTCATAGACAAACTGGTCCAGACCTATCCTATCATATCTCCTCTTGTGTAACAGACATGTCACCACGTAGCCAACTCTCGATTAAGCGTAGAAGCTATCGAGAGTGGACACGTGGAAGACGAGAGCTTTGATCTTTATGACGTGACTTTACGTACATTACCTACTTAAGTTCCCATAGACAAATCAACACTTGAGGACACAATTATCTAGAGTATATATAGGACCAGCATGTCTGAATTATATTGTCCAACTCCTGGAAGAATGTCTACGCTGCGCAAATAGATAATTTGACTATACAGTGACACTTTTAGCGAGCAGATTCATATAGCGGCATGACACTCAACACCAAATTCAAGAAATAATTCGCGCAGGAGTTAATTAATCCCTTGAACTCCATTTATCCGTACTCAGCGTTCCCTATCGAGGATAAGGAGGGCAAGTGGGCACTGATTTATGGTAGCTTGGAAGATTTATCGGAGGGAAATTCACACAGTTGGTTTATATAATATGTTCACCTCTAGTCACCCCTGTGAACATTAGGAGTGATCCATACTTTGTTCATACCGATCCATATTAATCCCTTGACTCTCTCCACTTGTGGCTAATCTAATTGGGCTTTTAAAATGGGCCAAAGCCAACTAGATAAACCCACACTTAAAATTACATATCGTTATACCCTACATCAAGGGTGCCTCAAAGGGAATTTGGCATCAAAGTGTCTTACAAGCCGTCAAGAACATTACACCAAATCTTAGCAGCTCATAACGACACGACTGAGAAAAGGAGCATAAATGGGTGGTGTATATGATTCCTTAGCATGGACAAACTACACAAGGAACTGAGTGTGCTATACACACAAAATATATGGGAATGTCAACATTTTGAAGTGAAAACGAGATTTCAGGTGGTGATCATTTTGAAATTGAAGATAGAGGCGAAAATGGCACTTGCTAAATTGCTTCCAACCACTGTGGGTGCATCTGACTTAGGTCTTTCAAATGTACTCCATGTTATTTATTGCGAACACCAGACTGCATACCCACAGTAAAATCAAATCTATATAGACTTATCATGGCGGCCATATCGAACTTCAAGATTGACCAACCATTTCAAGTCTTTTAAGTCAATCCAGGTGATCTGTTGACCCCCAAAATGTGTTTAAAGCGACTAAAAAGAACTATCCAGCCATTTTAGTTTCTGAAATACACGCAAAATAGGTTCCAGATGTCAGCCATAATGAAATACACGATGGCGGCCAAAATAGGTCTTGCTTATTTGCTTTCAACCTCATGTTTCTTTCAAAGACAGACAAGGCGTTGGCCCCATCAAAAAGGCATAGCAACTAGAAAGAACTTTGTACCGTTTTTAGTTTCTGATATAAAGAGTTAAATATGCTAATCCCCATGGTGGCCATCTTGAAATTCAAGATGGCTGCCATTTGACGCCTTTGAGGTGGATTCGGGTGATTCCTTGGACCCAAATAAGTGGGTATAGCCGCTAAAATAATGCTTTAGCTGTTTTAGTTTCTGAGATAAGGGAGATAAATGGGAAAGTGCATAATTGCTTCCAACCATCTATTGGTAAATTATTACAACTTGACCACAAACAGATAGGCCAGTTGAAATAAACTCTGTAATTGCTTTAGTTTCTGAGATGGAGTTAAATATAGGCTTCCCATGGCGGCCATCTTGAAATTCAAGATGGCTGCCATTTGAAGTCTTGATATTTGATTCAGGTGATTCGTTGGCCCCCATTATGTGGGTATAGCCACTGAAAATAACTCTCTAGCTGTTTTTAGTTGCTGAGATATTGATGAAAACAGGTGTCAGATGGCGGCCATTTTGAAATTCAAGATGGCTGCAATTTGAAGTCTTAATATTCGATTCAGGTGATTCGTTTGCCCCCATTATGTTGGTATTGCCACTGAAAATAACTCTCTAGCTGTTTTAGTTGCTGAGCTATTGATGAAAACAGGTGCCAGATGGCGGCCATTTTGAAATTCAAGATGGCGGCCAAGAATGGGCCTTGCAAAATTGCTTCCATCAAATTTCTTGAGAAGGAAGGTCTAAACTATCTGTGTGCCAAAATTCATACTTTTTTCCGGAAGTGCACACTTGGTCTCATATATTGACCTAAGAGCCCCCACTATCAGGTGTTACTCAAATTCAGATCTTTCCTTAGGTCGCCATCATCTGTCTCCTTTATGACTACTCAGACCTTATATCTTTCTCAGCAATCCCGACTCCTTCACATTCCGTAGGCAATCCTGTATTTATTCTCTGTCAATCAGAAATACCGGTACGTTTCTCGTTTATTCCCGGCAGGTTTCGGGAATCACAGCTCTACGGTAGCTTCGGCCGTTTCGACATCGGGAACGCAGCAGTACCCCAAGACGACACCAGGAACTGGGCAGAGGGCAAGACCCGTAAGGTCGCATGGCTATCATCCAATTGCAATCAAGGTGCGGACAGTGCTCTACTGTGGAATCGTACAGGATTCGTTCGCGAGCTTTCAAAGCTCGTAGACGTAGGCATGTTCGGGAAATGCGGGACAAACTCAGCCTGTACCGATACCGCTCACGATTCCCGCTCCTGCGGGGACCACCTGAGGCAGTTCAAGTTCTATCTAGCGCTTGAGAACTCGGCATGCCGCGATTACATAACGGAGAAATTCTGGATCAACGCTTTCGACCATGGCCTCATTCCGATCGCTTTTGGCCCGCCGCGCAGCGACTACGAAGCAGTCGCACCGCCGCACTCATTCATACATGTGCAGGACTTTAAGAACATGCGGGATCTTGCTGACTACATCCGGGTTCTTGATAGTAACGATCGTCTGTACAACGAATACTTTGAATGGAAGAAGCTCGGTAGGGTTAAGGTGATTTCATTGTTCCAACCAGAGTATATGTGCCAAGTTGTTGAAAGGCTACTCATTGACGAAAAGCGTGCGAAAGAGGGCATTGTGGTCAGACCGCTACAACTTAATTATACATCGTGGTGGGTAGATTCGTGTATTCATATTCATGAGTTTCCCATACCAATCAATTGAGAATATCTTGATGGCGATAATTCTAGCAATAACTAGCAATTATAGCTTAAACAAGATTTTTTATTTCGCATCATGGTATAGAATTTTGTTTTCGGAGATGCTGACTAAAATATCATCTTTTAAATTTGCTGTACTTAAAGGGGACCACCAGGCAAAGAACAACTCATAATTATATGTTTTGGTAGTGTTTTGTGATATCAAATAGATACCCAACATTTAGCAAAGGGTTGTGTAATTCATAAACAAAGCAATTAATTTCCACCACTTACGGAACCACTACTATTTCCTGGTTCCGTACAGGCCAAACTTTTGCGAGTGCGCCAATGCTATTCACGCGTACGTTTATATAATACCGGGCGATTCGTTCGCTCTGGACTCGTACATTCAGACCCATGAACGCATGCTTTAGAATGGTGATGCGTTTCACAATTATATATTTTTTATGGAAACATATATTTGTGAACGTGTTGATCCAATGGAATAGATGCTACCTTTCATTCATGAGAATATTATGTTTGGGTGGTGGTGGTACCCTTTAATACATTTCGATTATGATAGATATTGAGCGTATTAATTTTATTCAAACTTACGAATCTATTTAAACGGAGTACTAAATTTGGAATCAAATATTGCGAGAGCCTTTGATCATAAGTGTCTTTCGATATTTTAAACGCCACTTTCTCTTTCTTCAAAAGCTATCAAATTAAGTGATATTTGTATTTACGTTATCATGGCAACCTTTTGTCATAATAACATTATGTCATAAAACCTGACGCATTTTCCCATATTGGAGAAAGCACAATATACTAAGGTGTAAACACAGTATGTATGTATGTATGGTCGTCGGTAGTATAATTATGTCCCTTTTTGTGGGGCGAGGTCTTTTGTTATTTTATGTCCATGCGGTGCATTATATATTCCAGTGCTTCTAACATACATTATTCTGTTGACGGGGTCTTGTATTAGGTGTTATAAAATGGGTAGAAGAATCCCTGCATTCTGATTGGTCAATTAGCAAGTAAAAGTTTTTCACCAATGCATGGCTCACTTAAGTTTGATTTTCACATTTGTTTGCGGCCATTTTATTATCTTAACAAATGCTGCACACAGTGCACAGGCATATTTCGTGGATCAATACAAATTATCTGCCAAAAAATGGGAAATTCTAATTGTCTGCAAACAAATGTGAAAATCAAAAATTGTCCAGCCATGCGTCGGTAAATTTAGCCATGCGTCGGTACTTTTACAGGCATGCGTCGGTACTTTTACAGGCATGCGTCGGTACTTTTGCAGGCATGCGTCGGTACTTTTTCAGGCATGCGTCGGTAAATTTAATCATTCAGCCATTACTGGGAAAAAGACTGATTTTCAAATTTGTTTGCGCCCATTTTTAAAAACAAATTCTGCACAGGCATATTTCGTGGATCGGTAAGAATTGTATGCACTCTTTTAACTTTGGAAATAGTCTAAAACCCACTCGCTGCGCTCTTTGGTTTAAACCATTCCAAAGTTGAAGGGATAGTTGAGTATTGGTAAAACTTAACTTTAGTAACCAAAACCTGCACCATTACGGTACAAAAGAATAATTATAACTCCACCATACTCGAAAAGTATACACAATTACAAACGACAAAGTAAAACCCCTGTTATCATTCAAAAAGAGCCGTTACAACTCAAGAGTCAAATTAACTCTAGCGAAGCGCTAGCGTTCTAGGTCCTCCTAATACGGGACTGAAACTGAATATTGTTTTTGCACGTTAATTGTGCTTAAAATTATACATATGATACGGCACTTACCACCGATTCATTTTCCAATATGTGATCCAACTATCGGTTGGATTAAAATTATGGGTTTTCCCTCCATTCCGCTAACAATCAGTGATTTATGCGCCTCCTCGACTTCTCTCCGTGTGTTAGCGCGACTCCGAACAGATTTTGAACGAAAGATGATCGCGATGGCCGCCGATGCGAACGGCGAATGAACGGCGCTTGCGATACGCGGTAAGCATAGGAGGACCTAGAACGCTAGCGCTTCGCGCTAGCATTCTCTAAAAGTGATACCCGGACGTCAATCACTTTTATATTTTATTTTGAAAGCAAATTTCACAACAATGAGAGCATTTGAATGGGAATTATTATTATTTCCCATGTTTTTTTTAATGATCTTTCACATGGAAATGAAATCAACCAAATCAGTTACAATAAAAAAAATTTGGGTGGGGGCACTTCGGAAAATACCAATACTCAGCGCTCCCTTTAAACTTGTGCATCCAATTCTTACCGATCCACTCATGCCGGTGAATCATTTGTATAATATCTGATTGTCCCTAGAACGCCCTTTTTAAATCGCCAAAATGTGACGTCATCTAAAGAACCTCGCCCCGTACACGGCGCCTATCTAAATTATTTAGATGACGTAAGCCAATAAATTGTCAATCACATGTTAATCACGCTGCCGATTCAGGACCCTAAATGTGGCTGCTAAATGAGATTTGGCATCAGGAAATTAGTCTAAAATTACTACTGGGTTTATTTTCATGGATTCTTTTTTGGCAGACTTAGTTCACAAGTTATCAACTATGAAATAAGTGCCAAAGTACGTTGTATTCTTTAACTCCTTTAATATCAATAAATGTGCTGAAATCATAACATTTCCCGTTGAAAAGTCAAAATCATCATTGCGGAATTTCAGTACGTATCACCTTAATTCGTCTAAGTGAAGAATTCAAAATCTAGTTATAATTATGTCCATGCGGTTCATAATCTATTCTTTTGCTTAAAAAAATGTATTATTGTGCTTAAAGTTGTTCTCTCCAGTAGTCTCATGCAGGCTTCATAGAATATATTGTGTTAGAATAAGTTTGTATTCATATAAGTTTGTATCATACAGTCAAACCTGTCTTAGTGACCAACTGCATTGGCATCTGTCTATAGCAGCAAACCAGTCTACAGTGGTCACCAAAGGTTATCCCCTGCTGGGAAATCAATGTAATGTATAACCTGTTTATAGAGGTCACCTTTTCTGTTTACTATGTTGGAAATGTAAAAAGTACTAGTATAAATGATTTAGTTATTTCCTTTTTACAGATTTTGAAGATATACTTATTGTATATAATGGTACGCATCTTATGTTTTAATGGGTTACAGTCCGTAATTCCGAAGGTTCGTTTATTTCGAAGTGTAACATCCATAAATCCAGACCCTATAATCACCATCTCCTGATTATCATCTAGCCATTTCACTTCCTCCTCTTTATTTGACCACGTGTAACTAAACAATCTCATTACCTACCCACCTCTTGTTCCCACACATCCCTTGCCTAATCCACCATGCTGACCAACTATGCTGGTACTGTTATGCAATACCATATGTTGTATGTTTATGTCATTATAGACCACCCTGTGTCTATACTCTGTACCAAGCATTTGACTGAATAAAATACCAATCACTTATCCTCCCAACTATCGTTGTATCAGCATCGCTCATTCATGTCTCCTGACAAAATACCAAATATTACATTGGCGACGAAGAATCCTTTTGAACCACAACAACACGCGTGGATACAGTCATTCTATCTAACATGGCCACACCAATGGCTATCCTACCATTCCCCCCGGATCCCGACCCATCAGTAAATGCGGACCGGTGGCGGAGATGGATAATGGGACTTGAATTCTACTTCGACGCCGCCGAAGTCGACAACGACAACAGGAAGAAAGCCCTGTTACTGCACTTCATTGGGCCCTCAACGCAGCAGTTTTTTCAAGACACCATCCGGCCGAAACTCGCTGCACAATCTCCGGCAGTAGCAGAGACATATGCCAGCATCAAATCAGAGCTGTCGACACACTTCATGCCTGAAGTCAACGTCGAGTTTGCAATCTACCAATTCAGGCAGGCTCAACAGCTGAGTGGTGAGACGATGGAAATATGCTGATCGTCTCCGTACACTCGCGGTGGGTTGTTCGTTTCCTGATGTTGACAAGGAAATCAAATCACACATTATCTTCAGCTGCGTCGATCCGAGTTTACGGCGTCGAGCGCTGAGAGAGCCGAAACTCGGTCTCTCGAAACTGCTGACAATTGCCAGAACACTCGAAGCCACGGAGGTCCAGGCATCCGCCATCGAAAAAGGACTGCCTCACCGAGCGAAGTCGCGAGTCATCATACCACGTCGACTCTTCATCGAAATCGTCAGGTGCCTGTCCAAACTGTCGAGAGGAGTCATCGTACCACGTCGACTCGTCATCGCGATCGAGCGCCTGCCCAAACTGTGGTGGCCATCACGTTCACAACCGTGATCGCAACTCGTGCCCGGCCCACGGGAAGGCTTGCAGACATTGCCAAAAACTCAATCATTTTGCATCTGTATGCCGATCACGGCTAGCCGGCCATCCACCGACTGACATCCATTCCGAGCAGCAACGTCGTGAGCAACCCCGACGAGAGCATGATACAGCTCGACATCGCGATCGCGATCGACGACGACAACGACCAGGTAACAGCTCTCGGTATCACAAAGGCCCACATGATGTCAATCATGTTTCCTACGACGATGCATCGTCTGACAGCGATGCTAGTATATTCCATATCCATGCCCTCCATGTCGACCGCCGCCTACCCCAGGCGAGCGTGACCATCGAAGGAAGAAGCGTGGACATGACGGTGGATACGGGATCGAGTATCAATGTCTTGCGAGAAGAGGATTACCGCCAGCTCCCAACTTCACCTACTCTTCATCGAACGAACATTCGCCTGTTTGCGTACGGATCGAGGCACCCTCTGCCCATCCTAGGCAAATTTTGCACGGCCGTCACCGCTGCAGTCGACGACGACGCACGCATCGAGGCCATCTTCTACGTCGTGGCCGGGACAACATACACCACGTCACTTCTCAGCTTCTAAACAGCTTCGAGTATTGGACTGGTGACAATCCATGAATCGGCTCTTCGAGTGTCGACGAGTCCTGCTCCTGATCGTGCCCAATATCGCGCCGACGTCGTAGCGCGGTATCCGACCCTATTCGAGAGTATCGGCAAACTTAAAGACTGTCGCGTCCAACTACACGTCGACAAATCTATACCCCCAGTGGCGCAGTCAGCTCGACGACTCCCTTTTCACCTACGCGAGAAGGTCAAGCAGGAAATAGCTGATCTCGAAAAGGCCGACATCGTCGAGCGCGTGAACGGACCTACCCCATGGATTTCACCCATCGTCGTCACGCCAAAACCGAACCGGCCGGACAAAATTCGCCTATGCGTCGACATGAGAGTACCGAACAAAGCAATAACTCGCACCAGAATTTGTTCACCCACGGTTGACGACATGATTCACCACTTGAATGGTGCGGTCGTCTTCTCGAAACTGGATCTCAACAAGGGCTACCACCAGCTGGAATTGCATCCAAAATCACGTGCAATCACGGCATTCGCCACCCCATTCGGCACATTTCGGTACAAGAGACTCAGCTTTGGGATCACCAGTGCTGCCGAGATCTTTCAGGAGACGATCAGGCAACTTCTCTGCGACATCGACGGAGTGCTAAACATGAGCGATGACATCCTCGTGTACGGCCGTACACAGGACGCCCATGATCGTGCGCTCCATGCGGTGCTCGCTCGTCTTCGCGACAATGGACTCACGGTGAACAAAGACAAATGTGATTTCAACACTGACACACTCGAATTCTTTGGGCATTTATTCTCGAAGGCAGGAATTTCGCCAGACCCAAAGAAAGTTGCTGCGATAGTCGACATGGCGTCGCCCACGGATGCGGGTGAAGTGAGAAGTTTGCTCGGCATGACGAACTTCTGCGCACGATTCATTCCCCGTTATTCCACGATCACCGAGCCGCTGAGACAGCTCACCAAGCAGAACACGACTTGGACCTGGACGGACGAACACGACGATGCACTCCGTCAACTTCGAACAATTCTGATGAGTGAACCCGTCGTCGCTTACTTCGACCCAAACAAGCACACCACTGTCACCGTAGACGCTAGTCCATACGGACTAGGCGCAATCATCACTCAGCGCAAGGATCCAACGAGCGACCCCAGGTCGTCGCGTACGCGAGCCGCTCGTTGACCGACGTCGAGAGACGATACTCGCAGACCGAACGCGAAGCCGTGGCCGTCGTATGGGCGTGTGAACACTTCCATATATATTTGTATGGGATGCCGTTCGAGCTCGTATCGGACCACAAGCCGCTCGAGATCATCTACAACAACCCGAAGTCGAATCCCCCTGCTCGGATCCAGCGATGGAGCCTTCGCCTCCAACCATACGACTTCGTGGTGCGATACAAGGCTGGGAAAACGAACCCAGCAGACTACTTCGCGTCATTCAAGCCCCGATGTCGCGCCATCAGCTCTGTCACGGAAAGCGGAAGATTATGTCAACTTCGTGACATCGCACGCCACGCCCCTCGCGATGTCAATCGATGACATCAAAGGAGCGACCAGCGAAGACCCCGTACTCCAAATCGTCATCACTGCCATTCAAACCAATCAGTGGCAGGAGATCGATCACGCCGACCTGAAACCATTCTGCCGCATTCGCCACGAACTGACCGTCACCAACGACGGCGTCATTCTTCGCGGAGACCGAATCGTGATACCACAATCGCTCCAAGATTGTGTCATCAATCTCGCGCATGAAGGCCATCAAGGCATTACGAAAACGAAACAACTTCTTCGAACCAAAGTTTGGTTTCCGGCAATCGACATATGTGCCGAAAAAGCGGTGAAAGATTGCCTTGCGTGTCAAGCCAATATTGAGGAAAAGATTCGCGCACCGCTAAAGATGACCCCTCTACCTAATCGACCATGGGACCAAGTCGCGATCGACTTCCACGGTCCCGTTCCGTCTGGTCAATATTTCCTCGTCATCGTCGACGAATACTCGCGCTTCCCGGTCGTCGAAACAGTACCATCTACGTCCGCGCGATCAACCATCGTCGCGCTCGAGCAGATCTTTTCCACATTTGGCATACCTTCGATAGTGAAGTCCGACAACGGACCGCCATTCCAGAGCGCGGAGTTCGCCGACTTCGCCAAACGGCTAGGATTTCGCCACCATCGCGTTACACCATATTGGTCTGAAGCCAATGGTACAGCGGAGCGTTTCATGCGAAACCTTAACAAGATCTTACGCACAGCGAAATCGGAGAGTAAGGCATGGGCTACCGAGCTCAATGTCTTCCTGATGAACTATCGCACGACGCCGCACACGACCACGGGCAGAACACCCGCTGACCTCCTGTTCGCATACAGCCCGCGATCGAAGCTACCGTCCACCTCGCAACGCGCCAACGACGACAGCGTCCGAGAACGCGATACGATAGCGAAACAACGGATGAAACGACACGCAGATATCAAGCGACGCACAAAGGCCCGCGTCGTCAACATCGGCGACCGCGTCCTAGTCAAGCGATCGCGTTACAGCAACAAGAGCGAGTCGCGGTACGAGCTACAACCCCTCATCGTCCGCAAAATCAAAGGAGACAAAATAACAGCAGAACGCCGCGATGGATGTCGAATTGAGAGAAATATCTCTCATTTCAAGCCATTCAGCTCGCCAAGCTATGACACCTTTGCTCGATCACACCACGATCACGATCACGATGACGAAACAGACGATAGGCCCCCCAACAATGCACTTCCTCAGGACAACCATCGTCCTGACCCTGTCCGATACCCACGACGAGACCGTCGACCTCCCGATCGGTATGGCTTTTTGGTGCCCAATTAAGTTCAGTAGCTGCATAGCCAACACTGAATTACCATTTTTGGACGAACTGATTTCCAAATGTGAACCCTTGGACATGAAAATAGTGACTCAGTGTAAAATAACACACTAATTGTATCATCTTTATCTATGGATACTTCAATATTCATAAGACTTTGTTTGGACAATTTAATCAACTGTTATTTGCATTGCAGTTTAAAAAATCGTTTTTTTTCGTTGAATCATTTCATATATTGCTGTAACATACTTTCTTCTGTTGAGTCTACACTGCACCCATTAAAGTACAGTAATTACTTAATTGCATTATGATTTACTATATAAGTACGATGTTATGCCCTTGATCATTCGTGAGCATTACTCCATAGCTTGTCAACTTAATTTTGCTCACATTTTTTAGTTTTAGATTTTGTTTTGAAGAACCATTTGATCTTGAAATTGGTTACTTGTATATTGCTTGGCTATACACAAAAAAAAAAAAAAAAAAAAAAAAAGAAGCGAGACATTTTTTAAAGTGTTTCTACTTAAAGTTAGACGCAATTACTTGTACGAAAGTCATTAATCCTGTATATGTTCACGCATTTACATTCAGAGTACTTATTTCGCCTTTTTAAACACTCGCATTTATTTTGTTAAAATTCACTTTGCATTGAACAAAAGCAAAGGTTCTTATTTGATTTGACACTTCTTGATTATGAAATTTGTGTATGTATTTTTCAATTTTGTGCAAGTATTACCTTGTGTATATAAACATATAAAGTGTAAATATATTTTGATCATTTTCATTACCCTCTGATTCATCCTATCATTTTCTGCATTCGTTCTCAAAGTTCACCCCCAATGTTTCTTATCTCACCACCCTCTCCATCATACATCACCAAATCCCATTTCACCCCTCGTGTTCCTTATCTCTACATTTCATCACACCTCATGGTCCTCTCTGTTGCCAGGTGCTTTCCGATCTATGAACCATGCTGTTACACTCTAATCATCTCGTTCTCTTCTTCTCCCTTCTCAATCATTTCACCTTATGTTTGTACATAAACAAAAAAAACAGGAAAACAAAAAAAAGGGAGTCATGTAACATCCATAAATCCAGACCCTATAATCACCATCTCCTGATTATCATCTAGCCATTTCACTTCCTCCTCTTTATTTGACCACGTGTAACTAAACAATCTCATTACCTACCCACCTCTTGTTCCCACACATCCCTTGCCTAATCCACCATGCTGACCAACTATGCTGGTACTGTTATGCAATACCATATGTTGTATGTTTATGTCATTATAGACCACCCTGTGTCTATACTCTGTACCAAGCATTTGACTGAATAAAATACCAATCACTTATCCTCCCAACTATCGTTGTATCAGCATCGCTCATTCATGTCTCCTGACAAAATACCAAATATTACACGAAGGTTCGATATTCCGAAGGTTCGTTATTCCGAAGGTTCGTTATTCCGAAGGTTCGCTATTCCGAATATAAATTCGGGTTCGTCATTCCGAAGATTCGTTAGTCGGAATAATGCAACAAATGTTTTGGGCGTCGATCACGGGGGGATGGGGGGGGGGGGGGGGATATATACCCCCCCCCCCCCAATGTTTCGGGTTAAAACATTAAAACATGTATAATAACATTAACATTAAGGAACATTACCCCTCTAATGGGTGCAGGTTGCTACTACACTCTTCTTTAAACTACTTTTTAATAATTCTAAACTGCCCAAATCCAAAATGTTCCGGGGCTGCGCCCCTGGAACCTCCATTAAGGTTATTTTACCCAGTCCCATCCCTGTGTACTCATTGAATTGTCTTATTCAGGACTTCTCGCTTGGCACACTTTCAGGCGATCCTGCCCACTGTGCGTCTGCGCTTCGCTCATTTAAAATGAACTATTTAATTAATTCTGGATATTACAAATCCCAAAGCTTCAGGGGGCTACGCCCCGTGGATCCCCAATAAGCTCACCAATGTGGGTATCCCTTGACTTATTATATTCAGGGTTTCATCAGGATGATTGCAATCGACAGTAGTATATATTAGGCTAAAGAAAAAAAAGTGCTAAAGAATTAGGCTAAAGAAAAGCCCTCATTATAATATGATGATTGCAATGTGCACTTAAAGGGGTATTCCGGGCATGATAAAACCATTTGTTATTTGAATAAGCAGAATAAGAGTCATAATTGGGGAAAATGTTATCAAAATCAGACAAGAAACACGGGAGTTATACTTATTTGAACATCATGTAGTAATGAGCGATCGTTTCAAAATTGCCGCCATATGCAACATCATTGACGATCGCCATGGCTTTAGTACATGAAAATACACTTATTTCTTATTTTCGTTGCTAAAAATTAATTTTTCTCTGCTTGTTTTCACGAATTCATAGAAGAATATCGGTGGGCCAACCTCTTTGGAATTTGTAAGCTCATAAATTTGCTTTGTTATTAAGAAAATGTAAATGTTGTAAAAATTTCCATGTAGAAGTCAAAATGGCTGCAGCTCGCAAGTGACGTCACGATCGATAGCAATTGCGAACGATACTAAAAATCGGAGCAAAGTTCATCCTATCATAACTTTTTGTATTGCTGTACCGTTTTGGCTCAGATTTTCGATCATGATTCTTCATTCACTTCATTTTATAGCAAACATCACATTTCTGGGGTGGAATTCCCCTTTAATAATCCTCCAATCTCTGAACAGCTAAATCAAAAGCTAATTAACTAAAGAATAGTTAACTCTATATTTACATAATTATAGACAGCATCCTTATATCTGGATAGTACAAATCCCAAAGCTTCCGAAGGCTCCGCCCCTGGACCCATAAAAAGCTTCCCAATGCGGGTATCCCATGACTGATGCTATTCAGGGTTCCGTCAAAATTCTTGCAATATTATGTATCTATCAGGATAACGTTCGTCTTGGACAAAGCCCAACTCATAACATGATGCTTGCAATGTGCACTTAAAGGGTGACTAAATTACAAAAGCATGTTGACTTTTGTTGATCTGTAATAATGAATACATCACATATCTTTTGACTTTTTAATTTATATTTTTGTCATATTTTCAAATTATTTTTTCTATTACTTTTATTCTACCTGCTAAGCTCCACCCCTAAAAAAACCCATCCAGAAGCTTAGGACTTTTCTGACATCATACAATGCCCTTCATCATGGCAAGAATGAAAACATGCAATGCTTATGCAATAAGGCACTCAGTGGGTGAGGACTTACCACTAAAACCCTTCTTTTCATGGTGAGGGGCATTGTATAAGAACATGCAATGCTATTGTGAACAAGTAGTCAGTTGGTAGGAAGGGACATACCAATGTCTTTTGTTCATCTAGCTGACTGATGAATTGACTGGCATATGATGTCAGAAAAGTCATAAGCTTCTGGATGGGCTTTTTTAGGGGTGGAGCTTAGCAGGTAGAATAAAAGTACATATGTAATAGAAAAAATAATGTAAAAATATGACACGAATGTACATCAAAAAGACAAAAGATATGTGATGTATTCATTATTACAGATCAACACAAGTCAACATGCATTTGTAATTAAAAAGCTTTGGGGCACCCTATCCCCCCCCCCCCCCACCCCCTCAGCCATAAAAACCCGGGAACGCTGCTGGGTTGTCGCTTTGCTCCCTCGCCAGAGATGGTCAAAATGACGAATCATCCCCCCCCCCCCCCCCCCCCAATGGCGAGAAGAAATCGACGCTCTTGAAATGTTCGGATTAACGAACCCTATTTCATTTTCGAATTAACGAACCCTCAGGTATACGAAATTTGCGTGTTCGGAATAACGGACCTTCGGAAAAACGAACCTTCGGAATAATGAACATTAGGAATAACAAAGCGCACCCTATTAATGATATAAATGAACTCGGCAGCATGGTGGCGTAATAATGGGAGTGATTTACCTGTATGTATTTTCAAAATATAATTACTTTAGCTAGATCATAAGGAAATAATGTACAGTATATCATATGAAATAGAAAAATAGTTGCAAGAGATATGTACTATTTTAATTGGATCTCTCTATTACCACAAATGTTATTTAAGGTGTTATTCTAGTTTTCATAATAATTAATACAGTTTTTGTATATATAATTTGAAATTCTGTTGGAAATAAGAAATAAAAAGAAGTTAAAGTGTTCAGATGTTTAGTTATCCACTGAAAAGTTATTACTGTGTATAAAGTCAGTGCCATGAGTAAGAAAATATCACTTTGCACTTTCGCTCCTTTGCCATATGATATCCATTTATTTATTTATTTGTTTATTTATTTATTTATTTATTTATTTATTTTGGGTATAAATGCAACTGCCATGGCAGCCCGCAGGCCGAATTGAGGTAGTTCTACAATGATATAATACAGAATTGCAGACATTATACAAGGGTACATACTACGTATAATAATAAAGTAATTTTACATACGAGAACATAATCACATGTACAAATAAATATAGCTATTAATTGGCCTGCAGAAATACAAAACATAGGGTGAATTAATAGGGCAACGTGCATGGTTTGTTCGCCTATACACAACAACAATCCCAAACTTTTACATCTAAAGCCCGGGGCAGACAGAGCCGACTCGACCCGATCCGACTGGTTTAAATCAGGCTAGAGTTGGGACCGATTGGTCGGAGCAGATTTCTCGCGTTGAATCGGCCCCAACTGGCATCCGACTGTCTCTCGACTGGCAAAATGTGTGTCGCGAGCATAGAGTTATATATAGGTACTAGAGTGCGGACTCGCAATGGCGCGCGCAAAGGCTCTGTGAGCGCATGGAGCAAAGTCCGCCATTATTATGTCGGGCAATTGCTGTGAGTCTCCGCACGCGCTGTACATGCCCTTCGCACTGACTGATGATACAAGTCGGTGTTTGGCCTTGATTTCGCAAGACACAATCTGAAAATTACAATGAAAAAATATAAACATATATATACATGTACTGCTCAGAGTCGAAATGTATAGAAAACAACGAGAATAAATGAAATACTCCGTGGAAAAAACAAATTTTCCACGGAGTATTTCATTTATTCTCGTTGTTTTATATACATATATATGTGCATAATATATATATATAGATTTGTTTTTGTTTTTTGTTTTTTTGTTGGGGGGGGGGGATAATTGTTCTATACTATAATTATTCTCTTTATTTTGTTCACTTGAAGCCATAGTGTCAAGCCTGGATTTATTACGCGATGGAACATGCCCTTCACTATTGTATTGTTATGGATTTATGTGTGTGTGCGTGTGTGTGTAGGGCACCATGCTCTCTTGACAGAAAGTTTAAATTTAAAATGTCAAAATAAGCTTTGTATTTTCCCAGACATTCAACCATCCATTCAACCAACCATTCATGTATCCATCCTTCAAGCATGCCACTCATCCATCAATCTATCAAATCATATCAGCACACTTTTTGTTCATTGTAGAACATTTCCTAAATCAAATGTAGTCTTTTGCCCTTTCACAAAATCAGGTTCTAAAAGTAAAACAAAAATGAACATATAAAAAATCAAATACACTGTACAGTGGACTCTCGTTATGAAGAGGGCGGATATAAGTAACAAAACCCGCTTTATATAACAAGGTAATTTGCTGGTCTCAACTCTTTATATTTTTTTTTTTAGCCTGAATTAGAAACTTGATATAACAAGTCAATTATCTTGGTCCCAAGGACCTTGTTATAACAAGGTTCCACTGTACTTCAATCATTTAATTCAATAAATAATTGTACATGTATGTTCACACATTAATCTCCTAATAAAATATTAAAGGATTCTCAGACACAGCATTTCTCACATTTCAATGTTGCTATAGGCCAATTAACGAATCACGATACAAAACTATTTATACTCATTTAAATAAACAGTCAGTCAATGAACATGTGATCTAAATGTAAATTTATTGATCTTAGAGAAATAACCCAATGGTTCCATAGATAAATTCAATTCAAACAAATCAATAAATAGTTCTGGTTAATTTCTCATAGTTTTGTCCATCATAATGGTGGTTTTAAATCAAAAAGCAGATGCTTTATACCTCTTATACATGTATAATATGTTACATTTCTATTTTACCCTATCATAGACAAACTACTGGGATACAAGAACAGTCCCGTTGAGAACGAAGACCACATTTAATGTATTGCTATGATGGAATAAATCTCTATTGTATCATCAAATTGGATACAGAAAATTCGTTATGTTTATTAAAATTCAGCGAAACTTCAAGTTTTGTATAGACAAAATAAAATATGAACATTTGGCTATTCTGTCCAATCTAAAAAGTTGCCAATTTGCACTAAAATGGTGATCTTCAATCTGTTCATATGTTGCCAATTTAGGATTCTCAGATGATTTTGGCTAAAATAACTCCTATGAGCGGTCGCAACATTTAACTGTGACAATTGAGGGTTAATTTTGGGCAGTTTATTTTTCTCTTTATTCTGGAACAATTGCCCCTCCCCCCCCCCCCCCCCCCATTATTAAATTTTGGGAAAATTTGTTGACGTCAAAAATTTTTTTTTTAATGTGTCAGAGGTAACCCCCCCCCCCCCTCCCCCAAGAAGTTGCAAGGCATTTTGCCCTCCCTAAGCAAACACCCTGGCGCCGCCCCTGATTCCAGTAGACATGATGACAAGGAAAACAGATATTTATTGAATTTTGTGTGATGTTTGATTGAAACAGCAAGAAGATAAAATCAGTATAGCACATCTCTACAAGAAAGTATTGAATCTATTACTATATTGAGCCATTTATATTACTAGTTGCTCTCACTTTTTGTGCATCTCTCAAATGGTGGGCACACTAAAATCACCAGGTTTGGGGATAACTTCCACAAGAGTTGTATGCATACAGTGAGAAAAGAAAATCTCTAGTTGGATGTACATGTATCTACTATAAGCAGGCTTTTTCCTGCAACATACAAAGTGTAGCTGGCTTTTCAGTTTTTAGAAAGAAAAAAGACAGCAACAATTACAAATCAATGATCCAAACATGCAAATATAAGATAAGAATTAACATGAAAACAATAATAACTTCCTGAAGAGGTATTATACAATCATGCTTTTTCTGCACTGTACAAAGTGAAGCTGGCTTTTCTTTGATATTAAAAAGAACAAAAAATCCAAAAATCCAAACATGCAGTTACCAACTAAATGCACACTAATCTACATAGGAATGTACAATTGACCCTTGACCTTTGACCTACATCTACACAGAATTTACAGACATGAACCTTGGTATATTATCTATATTCTTACCAGTCTAGAACATAATTGGACACCCCTGCCTGAATGTATAACTGCACATATACTACTGTATGCCATTATATACAACTTGCATACATGTACTGTATCACACGTGTACATATTGCCACTTTTCTGAAACTTTAACCAAAACTTTAACCAAGTTTAAAAGATTATAAAATCAAAATTCCTGAATGAAACACCGAGCATGGGCCTCAAATCAAAGGGGACACTGTACTGGATCATTTGAAACAGGTTTCAGGACAATTGGTTGAATACTTTTGGAATTAGAGCCATAAAACAATGAGCATGCAAAAACTTTAACCCGAGATGTTGACTCTGAGTTGCTGTTTAGCATTCTGTAGCTGCTGACATCTTTTCACCAAGTGAAACAGTAGAGAGGAATAGCTGTGTTCCTTTGTGACATCATACAGCTTTTTTGGGGGAGGCTGAGGACTACTTTCAGATGTACGGTGTTTTGGAGGAGGTCGCTTTCTGGTATGGGACTGCTTATGAGATGGGTGTTCTGGAAAGATGGTGGGTACCGCTTGTGGAAGAAGATAGTGGTAGGTAACATCCTGTTTGTCCCTTGGGTGTATCCCTACAATGAGATTAAAGCAAAAATACAGCATGAATAATTCATACCATTTGGAAATTTAGTTTTTCTTCCTGGTAAATGAATGTTAGACTCATGTACTTATACATTAGCATAGAAAGTTCAGTTGTCATACATAAATTAAAAATGGAAACATAATAAAATTTTAACTCATTTGCATAATATAAACAATGACAAAATATTATGCGTGTCCTCTGGGTGTTGAAAAATGCTCACAAAAAAACCTGTTAACATCTATAGAGACTAAAGGATATTATTTAGTCCCAGTTATAAATTTCAAAAAGGTCTAAAAAGAAATATGCAAATGAGGTAAAACCTGTGTGCTCGGATGGTTCCGGCGCCAGTGATAGACCATATCGTGAAACCTGTCACCGGGACTACAAGAACTAAGTGCCAACGTTTCCTGCTACTCTTTTTAACACCCTTTTTTTTGTATTTCAACTTCAATCCTTACCTCACTTACACTATAGGAAGACAAAAAAACAGATACTGATGTGGAATTAAACCTGCAGCCTGTGACCACTCTTAACTCACCGTGCTGTGCAAGATTTGCTGCAATGCCGAGGTCATTTTGGATTCATGTCCTTTGTTCATTGCACGGTACAAACTCAGGCCGCATCATAATAATTATCTCCAGTAAGAATTAGAGAGCGTGCTCAACCGTGTCACAGAAATGACTGCTGCCCCCCCCCCCCCCCCCCCATGGCTAGCTTTAAATCATGATAATGCCGCTACTAATGCTACAGTCACATTTGTTCTACGGCGAGCGTACGGCGGCCGTACGCCCCCGAAATCGAGAGAAACGTGCGGCGGCCGCAGAAAATATGCGGTGGCCGCAGGGTCCCCGTACGGCGTAACCATATATTTCACAGGCCGTAGGGGTCGCCGTAGAGTTATAACTAAAAGTTATAACTCTTTTTCATTTCCACGGTCGCCGAAGCAATTATACTCGCCGTAGCCATGGCGTAGAACGGTTCCACGTCGACCGTACGTCCGGCGTACGGTGGTCTTGCGGGCGCCGTGGGGCTGCCCTAGGGTCTATGAATTATTTTTGACTTTTGCAGATCCCCAACAAATTGCGTCGGCCGCAGGAATTATACGGGCGTCGTAGGGCAGTCTTACGCCCCCCGTACGGCGGCCTAACTGTCCCCGTACGATGGCCTTGCGGTGTGTGTGACACCCTGCGGGAAACGCAAGGACCACGCAAGGCTCCCGCAGTCTCGCCTCACGCCATCCGTACGGCCCCCGTGGCAGACCTGAGGACTCATCCTCATCCTCCAGCGTACCAGGCTCATGGTCCTGTGTCTCTACCTCCTCCGCGGATGGCTGCTCATCATCAGGGACTGGATTGGTCTTTTTCTTGGCCTTCCCACCCTTCCCCTTCTCTCTATTCTTGGGAGGCATGGTGCAAAACGTGTTGACTGTTGTAAAATTTCTTGCGAAATTCCCTGATGTATGTATGTTGGTATTATTAGTGGTTGATGGCGCTCTTCAAACTATACAGCAGGCCCCCCCAACTCAAAATGGAAGTTGGCCAAATTTTTAATGAAGAGAACCACCGATGTTTATGTTAATTCGACTGGCTGCCATGGTGATATTAGCGTAAATTCATTCATAATAATGCGCGGGCGCGAACTTCACAATTATCACGCACGAATTTATGGTATGCCTCTCATGCCTCTGTTATGACGTCACAATGAAAAACAATATTTTGATCCTAGTAGGGAAATCCCCTGTTTCTTGACTGTGCGCAATTAAATACATGACATCGCGTAACTGTTAGTACTGCGCGTAATTATAATTATAGAGATGAATTAGAATACTTAAGCGTCTTTGGTATTATGAAGCGCAATTTTGCTGAGAAGTGCGTGTTTAAATGCCATGGCAACTGCAAGTGCGCAATGCGTAATTACTTTAGCTTTTTGCGTAATGTGTTAATTTATCCAATGAATCCACGTCTGATAATTTATTCAAATGAAAAAAATCTGACGTACTACCTCATTTGCATGACATTCGGTGCGTATTTTCAAAAACTTGCTGATAAAGGTGTGGCCTATCTCTGTGGTTAAAACGCTATACGTTTATTCAGTTGGGGTTCTAGTATTTATATTGTATTTCTGTGCTATACAGGATGGCCCCAAAAAAGGAAAGGGCACTTACCAAAATAATGAAAAACAGTTATAACGTCCATCGGATGTGTTTTTTCAATGAAATACAATACTATGAACAGTCATTTTGGTTATGTAGTGTTTTTTGTTATGTTGTGCGCTATTTTGGGAAGTGCCCCGACCCGTTTGTTGAGGTCCCCCTATATTACATAATGTGTTATTCCGATTATCCACGCCACATGTGGCTACCACTCCTATACTCTAGGGGTGTAGCTGTAGCGTCAGTCTGGCCGCACGGTTGCCGTATGGCCCCCCTGCGGCCGCCTTGCGGTCGCCTTGCGGGCGCATTGCGTCTGCCTTGATATTTGTTCAAATAACATACGGCAACCGCAGGGACGCCCTAAAGCGACCGTGCGTCATCACTTCAAAGGCCGTACGGCTGCCGCAGATTTTCTGTCTCCACAAATTAAAGATACGCCGTGCGGCGGCCGTGGCAAATGTGACTGCTAATGCATGTGACCGTAGAAATTCTACGGCGGCCCTATTTTTGTAATTGGCCGTAGAAATTTTAGACCGTACGGCCGCCGTGTCAAATGTGACTGAGGTATAAGTACTACTAGTACTACATATGTAGATTCTACATGTACATCTAGACTGAATGATATCACTGTAACAAACCACTTTCTATTCCCATCCACACCAGCATACCCCCACCCCAGCTCCTCACCCTCTCCATGTAATCCTCTTTCATGAAATGTTCACCTGCAGAGAAAATGGTATTCCCTGGTGTGACATCATCCCGGCTGATCTTCACGAGCCACTGTTTTAGCAATGCTGAATTGCCCAAGGGGTAGCCCTAAAATAAAAAAAGAGAAACACCAAAACAAATATAATATAATGGACAACTTTTTTTCAAGCTCATGAATATTACACTCAAAACCAATGGAACAACAAAGTTTTCTCATCACAATGATAATGCGGAAACTTCTGTACTTTAACATTCTTGTAAAATCCACCGCAGAATATTTAGAATTCATCTTCAAATGCCGGTTTGAAAATACCCTTGCCGTTTTGTGTCAAATTACGCGTCGGCAAAATTCATGATCATTATTTGAACAATTGTTGACGATTTAGGTGATTTTTGGTACTGTTAAAGTTAGGGTATTCACCCCCAAGCGCGAGTTACTTAGCTTAGGGTACTCATCAATCGCGAGTCACGGGTAGCTAGCCGCGTAGGGTGCCGCGCCGAAGTATGGGTACACTTGTGAACTAGCGCCAAAAGTCAAATATCTACTGACACTGTGACAGCAATATTATTGTTAATATTAAATTCAATAAACTTACTTAGTAAAGGACTTACTTGTGAAAGATTATGCCACTTCCCTTACGTATCTGTTCTTGCAACCGTATGCGATACACGAATTCGGCATTTTGAAAGTCTGCCATGCATGCCTTACTTGCTGGCTGTCCACGGTTGATGCGACGCGACTTGCCCGACTTAACAATGGCGGGCCGCTGCTCCACGTTATCACAGCGATTCCGGCCGAGTCCGCACTCTAGTACCTATATATAACTCTATGGTCGCGAGGCACTGGAAACTGAGCCGATCGGAATGACAACCAGTCGAGTGGGCTCTGTCTGCGCGGGCATAACACATTCTATATTCACACACTCGGTGCACACATCTTTTTGTATTGATACGCACCAAACATACTGGACACTCGCACACTTATAAATGGTATCTTCAATAAACACAAACACAAACGTACGCATTATGACACTCCGCATAATTCAGTGGGCGCAGATCCGTATACGTTATGCCCATTAATGAGGGGGTGGGGGGGAATTAGTAGTATCACCCCCTGATGAAAAGGCATCAATGATCGATCTACGCCCATGGATAAACCCTAATGCTAGGTTTACACCATGTCCCCGGCGGCACCGGGCAGCCCCGTTTACCCCAAAACGCAGTGCCCCGTGAGATTTGACAAATTTTCCCTCTGTATTCAAGTTTTGTTAGGTCTTGCCAAGTTATCTCAAGGTCTATCCACGGTCTATCACGGTATCCGTGACGGGCCGTGGGGGGAAGAGCCCCTTCCCCCCACTGATGGTGCGTTTACCACCATGTTCCTGGCGGCCACGGCAGCCCCGTTTCAGGCCACCATGGAACAAACCCGGGGGGTCAATCTCAACATGACTGGCTACGCACCCGTGTCCAAAAAAAACGTCGAAAGGGTATCATTTTCAGGTACACGGCGGCGTCGACGTTTTCCTTAAAAAGGAGTGTTTTTCAAGAACTGATCGCACAAAACCTAAAAAAGGGTACCTTTTCAGGTTCACAGGTTGCGACGTTTTTCCAAAAAAAAGGGTACCTTTTTAGGTGCACAGGTTTTCGACGTTATTCTTTAAAAGGGGTGTGAAGTTATCCAGGCGGATTCGATCCTCAATTCGCGCATCTTTTGCGGGATCTTTTAATTGTAACATGCAATCGCATTTCTTATATATAATGATGGAAATTGAAAACACATTATCGCGAGCGCATGCGTAGTGTGTGTATATTACATCGATGAATTATGCAGATACTATAGAGTGCGCGCATGTCCGCCGCCACGTTAGAAAGTTCCGAGCGCGCCCGTGAGTCTTTTATCAAGCCTCAAGGTACCCACACTATACGTAGGACAATTATGTTTATGTTTTCTTTTTATCGAGATTATATATAGCCAAGCTAGCTCGATTAAAATTCTCAGTCATGCAGCCTTGAATGGACGCTAGCAATTTTTGTCGCAAAGATGTTTGTTATGAAATTTTTTGATGCTGTCTGAGCCGAGGTAAATTGTCTGTGCAGCGTTCACTTCAGTCCCAAGTGTGCCATTCTGTGTTATCACGTTTGACAATATTGCCCAAGTACTAAAGTACCAGCCACACAAGGGAGCAGAGGAGCTATGCTGCCCTGTAGTGGAATATTGTGGGACAGTACATCAAAAGTTTGTCAAAATTTCACGAAAAAATCTGTTCTTAAATTCAGCAAAATCATTTGAAACCTATCAAAATGGTCCAAATTATTCTTCAAATGTCGAGAAAAAAAAGGAGAAATCTGCAATTTTAAGCAATAAAAAAACTGAGGAGCTAGAGCTCAGCCGTGATCCGTATCGGAAGTGTTTCTACTATCTGGATGACTGACATGTATTTCCTGCAAACTTCCCGCACCACGCGAGTTACCGTTCCGAATTACCAGACCTATCCGAATTCTACACGGCGTATCCGAATTCCGGGTATCCGAATTTGACACGCCGTATCCGAATTCTGATATGGCCTATCTGAAATCGGATACGGTGGGCATTTCCATTCGGATACGCCATTTTTGGCCATTGGGGTCCTTTTCAGAAAAGCTGCGATATGCGCATTAGGGTCCATTCAGAAATAGTGCGATACAGCATTTTTTTGCGAATACGGTTTCCGTTTCGGAAATAGTGCGATACGCCATTTTTTGGCGATTAGGGTCCATTCAGAAATAGTGCGATACGCCATTTTTTGCAATTAGGGTCCGCTTCAGAAATAGTGCGATACGCCATTTTTTGCATTAGGGTCCTTTTTTGAGGTTGACGGGACACGAGTGGTAGCACTTAAGTATGCGAGTGACCCCCCCCCCCCCCCCCCCCCCGGGGGACAAAAAAGGATGGACTTGAGACAACGCGGTGGGACGGGAATTGGCAAACGTGACCAGGCCGCGATTGCCGTGGATGCCGGGCCAGATTTTTTAAACTGTCAACAAAATTGCCACGGTAGTCACGGTGCGGGGGATGAGAAGCCTAGCAGGCCATATTAAAACGGGGTGCATGAAACGCAACAAAACTGAAAGTACGTAATAGGCCGAAACATAACTTGGAGCTGCCCGTAGTAGGACGGGAAAGGACCGTGAGATATCGGTTACTACGGACAGCCACCAAGTTTTGTTACGGCCTGTCACGTTTTGTTACGTTCACCCCGTTTTACTACGGCCTGCTAGGTTGCCGTGGCAAATTTGTTGACAGTTTAAAAATCTGGCCCGGCATACACGGCAGTCACGTTTGGCCATTCCGTCCCCCCGCGTTGTCTCACGTCCATCCAGTTTTTTTTTCCACGGTGGCCTGAAACGGGGCTGCCGTGGCCGCCAGGTACATGGTGTAAACCTAGCATTACATTTGCATACTACATAAACAATTGTGTTATGCATCAATACACTCACATGGTCTACACGAAGGTCACACTCTGCTTGTACCTTTACACATATTACAGACAAGTGAACACGCACGGATAATCACGCGTCAAACATAGCAGAGATCGAGACAGATAAACACGCACCGCTTGTATAAAGCATTCACAAACATACACTCACACACACCATTACACACGCACACTCGTAGCGTACACACAAATTACAGACAAGTGAACACGCACGCACGCACGGATAATCACGCGTCAAACATAGTGCAGAGACAGACAAACACGCACCGCTTGTAAGCATTCACAAACACACGTGCACACACACACGCACACGCACACATACAACACACACACACGCCCATCCTCACATACACACACACGATATACGTACAAGTACAAGTACGCATTCAACATTTGGCATAAATTATGCATACATTTGGACATAATACTGATCTGTTATATTAACGGCAAGTGAAAAGGTATTTCAAAATGTCTTGATATTATCATTTTTTAATCATATAGATTTAAATTATATTATTATTATTTACTATCAGAAGTCTTTTTCTCAACTAAAGTTTCTGTTCGAAAGTTCTATCAAGTTTGTGTCTTTAAGAGTTTCGTCAGGTATGGTAACGGGCTTTTCCTAAATCGTTTAGTTTAACATTTGAATTCTGTTCTGCTTTCAGAGTTTCTGAGGTTGTATCTAGAAGGACAGACGATGGTAAAGTCTTTGCGAAGGATACGCACACTTCAGCTCGTCTGCTTTCCAGCTTTCTGGATACGTTCTAAGTCTCATATTTTACACTTATCTGCTCTACTAATAAAGTTATCACAGTCAACCTGCCCGAGCAGCTAGCTTTTGTGTACAGGTCAATGTTGAACCAAAGGTTTCAGTTAAAGGGGACCACCAGGCAAAGAACAAAACATTATTATAATCTGTTGGTACCGCTTTGTGATATCAAATAGATACCTAACATTTTGCAAAGAGTTGTGTAATGTATAAACAAAGTAATTAATTTCCACCACTTACCACTATTATTTCCTGGTTCCGCACGGGCCAAACATTTGCGAGAGTGCTAATGCTATTAACGCGTACTTTGGAGATAATAGAATCCCGGATGATTCGTTCGTGCTGGACATAGTAGTCTTCGTACATGCAGACCCATGAACGCATGCTTTAGAATGGTGATGCGCAATTCCATTTTTTTTTTCTGGAAACATATTTTTTAAAACTTGTTTATTAAATGAAATACTAAGGATGTTACATTTTATTGATAATAATTTTCATTGTAGGTGATGGTACCTGTAATAAAAAAACAAAACATTTTAGACTTAAAAATCTAATTTGTATGTGAATGATATGATTTCCGGCATTTGTATCTCTTACAATACTTGACTAAAAACTGCTTTTAGTCCAATAAAGTAGCAAGGGTAGGAGTTTAGTTACCGTTAGTAAGTTGTCTTTTCGCATTGCCCTTAACACACACCAACCCTAAATTCTAAATTACTTCTCATGTCTACCTCAATAGCTGATAAATGTTCGTTTTGTTACTTGATGAACATCCCGAACAAATATTAAAACAACGGAAAAATCTATAAGATGAAGACAGTTTTTGAAAATCTTATAGTCACGCTCTTGTCCAGACGACGGAAGAAAAGTAAATCCATGCAGACTTAATATTTCTCCATTTATGTGATGATACCTGTCAAATGAAAAACGTTGATTTTAACAAACAGCAAAATAAACGACAACTTTTTAATTATAGTTTAAGGATTGTAGTCAATTGGCTACGTTTACATTATTTGTTATAATACATTCAACCCTTATTTGACGGGAAACTAAAATGCTGCGTGTGACAAATCTCAAGATTTTCATCCAATTGCATGCAAACAAAGCATAAATCATGACTGCGATAGCGAACTATTTGGAGACTATAAACCTAGCAAACGGAACGATGATAGCAATAGCTCCAGAAAAAAAATCACATACCGGTAGTCATGTAGACACAATCGCAGAGTATTTCAGAGGGGTGTTGAGAAGAAGGAGGGGGGGGGGGGGAGATGGCAATATTGCTGATAGTGGAATGGCGGTTTCGCATTTTAGATCAATCTTTGTAACAATTCGTCTTATGTAATATAATTTCTAAATTGTAATTTATGACACCAATTAATACAAAATGAGTTTTCAAGGAAGAAATGGGACGTGTAACATAATACAGTTGTTATGGGACCGGGATTGGACTTCCCTCCACTGCGCGCTGCGATATTCAAACTCTAACATCAACACACATACGCTTCATAATCCAGCAATCAGTTTTTTTCTTTAAAGGGATAATTGATTTCTGGTAAAGAGAGTACAGTTTTGGTCAAACTGAATTTAACTAACCAAATCCTGCACCAGTACATTACAAACTAATAATTATAACTCCACTATGCTCGAAAGGAATACAAAATTACACATGACTAAGTAAAATGCCTGTTATCATTCCAAAAGAGCCGTTTAAACTCAAAAGGGTGCTGCAGTTGCTCTCTAAAAACTCATTAGTTTCAACCATTTAAAATGAAATAAAATTGTGCATGTGATGGTTTGTAAAAATAGCGATTAGATAAAGAGATAATCAGCAGCTCTTAAACAAATTATTTTGAAAATGTTTGAAAAGAGGAAGCATTTAAAACAAAATTGTAACGGTTGGTTCAAAATTCTCTGATAATTGTGGGGCCCCACATTTATTACAAATGGTTACGTTTATGGATATTTCAGCCGTTTCTGAACCGATTTTGATCAAATAAAGATTATTCTGTCATTAAAATAATTATGCTCTATAAAATTTTACACTCAGTTTTTCATTATCTCGCAAAAAAATATTATGTGTAGCGCCCTCTATACCAAAACTCAGCTATCCCTTTAAATACCAGCTGACATTGTCTTCATCACTCCTTATGCATATTCATCCATCGCATCGTGTCAAGCCTTGATTTTCGATTTAACGTTCCCCTTACTCGCATTGTGAACTCGGGTGACGATATTTATTAAAGGATCTAAATGTTCTTCAGAAAAGAAAAAAAATACAGCTCTGTTTTAGTGACGTCACAAGTGTTAGCAGACAATGTCTCATTGCAAATGTACATGCCAGAAGTGCACTCAGTTTGTCCTTTTTATGTTATCATTACCATGAGTACACATTTGTTTGAAGACATTTTGAAGGAAATGTAACTCAAACCATGAATATATTATCGATATCCGTAGAAACAGCAATGGCAAGGATACAAAATGTAATGAAATAAAACATTTGCACACTTGATGCTCATGTCGAACATTATTATGAAAAGCTAATCAAATTGCACACAATACATCGACATACAGTGGAATAGAGTGGTCGGGTTGATTGGGGGGCGGGGGGGGGGGGGCACGCAAAATTATTGGGAGGTGTGGGGGCACACCGTTTTATTTTTAGGGTTTTTTCGTGGGGGGCACGTGTCCCCCATGCCCCCTCTTCATCGCTACGCCACTGGCGACACAGCAGCACAATACACTGTTTCAATAAAAAGTAAACATATGCTAAGATTTCTTAAAGGGATCCATGTGTAATATAAGTTAGTGAATGGGAACCGGATGGGACAGTATTTCATGGAAATGTGTATCCTTGCTATAGATTATTTCCACGGTAGGCGTAACATTTTCTTCAAAATGTCATATCATACAACAAATATGTACTGATTGTAACGATAAACATAAAAAGGACAAAATTAGTGCACTTCTCCGGTACATTTGCAATACGAATCGTCTGCCCATCATGTGTATTTTGTATCTGAAGAGCATTTGGTATCGATTTTGGGTTGGGTTTTAATGGCTGGTCTACTTGGATCTCTGAAGCACATGAGACGTATAACCTATATAAGTATGATATTTAAGCCCATACTTCTCTCATTATTTTTAATTTCCAACATTCTTATATTCTTCGTTTTTTCCCTTCATTTGAGGTCAGTAAGTATACAGATGCGCAACTCCAGCTTTGGTCGCCTATGACAATGACCCTTCCTCCTTGCATGTCCCCTCGCATGTGTATCCCTTTCTGCTTGCTCTTTCTATCGCCTCTCCTCCCCTTGTTGTATGTACTGATTACATTCCATCAGTCTACCATTCCATAACCGCCTCTCTGCTTGTAACTCAACCCCTACCTCCTCGCGGTACTGACTGGATGCATTCGGCTTTGCGGCCTGAGAAACCAACAGGGGCTCTGGGTAGGGAATGAAAACCCGAACAAACCACAAGGTGGAGGGTGGTGGCCTCTGTCATGCTACAGCGGAACATCTTAGCTGCACCCGGCAGGGAAGTCAGTGGCCGCGTGCCCAGTTTCTATCCAGGTCACACCCTACGAATATATTTTATTACGGCCCCGGTGGCTGCTTGCTGGCAGCAAAGTGGCAGGGGTGCGAAGAGTCTGCCGGATGATTTGCTGCCAATTCCACAGGGGCAGCGGAGAAACCATTGAAGCAGAGAACGTCGACAGAAGAGAACACCACAAAGAAGAAGAAGAAGAGCAATGGAAAAGGGAGTAATGGCAACGCCAAACAGCGGAAGTATACAGGACAAGACTAACCACCGACCACGAAAAGATAAAGCACTAGACTTGTCTAAAGAAACCACACCACAGTCTTCTTACAACACAAGGAAACCAGGTATGCTGAATATTGGAACCTGGAATATGATAACACTGAAAAAATAGGACACTGGGATGTACTCCTTGAAGAAGCTCAGATATTTGGCCTGGATATTTCTGGATTTGTGTGAGACACACCCGACTGGCACAGAGACGTTTATAAATGAAGAGGAGTACTCAATCCTTCTATCAAGCAGGGCAGAAAACATTATCAGGGAGGAAGTCGGCATCTTGATTTCCTAAGAAATACTGCAATGCTTGATGAGCTACGAAGAATTATCACAGCGAAATTCAAAATGAAGGAAGGGCTCATCAATATTATCCAGGTATACGCCCCCACATCTCTGCACGTAGTGAACATGAGAGTGACCTTTTATATGATGCACTGCAGCTGCATATACAGAAGGTCCCTAATAAGGAGAATATAATTGTGATGGGCGACCTCAATGCGAAAGTACGAGCAGACCACGTACTATGGGCGCCAACTTTAGGCAAGTACGGACTAGGCCAGATCAACAGCAGAGGGGAGAAGCTTTTGGAGTTCTGTATGTTGCACGGAATGACAGTGTGCAACACCTACTTCCAACACAAAGAATGCAGAAAGGCAACATGGACATCACCGTGTGGTCACTATATAAACCAGATCGATTTCATCATTACTAAACTATATAATATACACATCTTCCAAAACTGTAGTTCATACTGCTCATCGGACATTGGGTCAGACCACAATCTGGTATTAGCGAATTCTCACCTCTACAAAGACCACGAAAATGAAGAGCCTCCCCATAAACGAGGATGTTAGTATATTCACTGACCCTAACATTGTAGAAGCCTTCAAAGCCATGATAGGAGGTGCCTTTGAGACACGACTTCTGCTCCAGGAGGACACAGAGGTGGATGGGCTGTGGACGAAATTCAGGGACACCACGAATTACATCATCGAAGAAGGAGTTGGCCTCAAAAAGTCCAAGCAAGTGAACGGTCTCCCAGAAGATGTTCGTAAGGCCTGTGAACACAGGAGGAAGGCAAGACTTCTCAAGCTGAACTAGCCCTCGGTCCGGAACGAGAAAGAATACAATAAGTTAAATAAGACTGTCATGTATGAAGTGAAGAAGTAGAAGAAGTGGAAGAAATAGAAATCGCTCACTCAAAGAACAACAGCCACGAGCTCTTCAAGAAGGTGAAGAAACATGCTGGGGAAAGAGACAAGATGCAACATGCAGCGAAGAACAAAGAAGGCATCTTAAAAACGGCTCACACATAGGTGTTGAACTGCTGGGAAGAACACCTGAACATGCCATTTCCAAGAGATGAAACAGTTCTTCATACCATACATGACCCTCAACCTTACTGACACCCCTAGTGAACATTAACAATTGGAGAAGTAGAAGCAGAAATTAAACGGCTGTAAAACAACAAGGCCTGCGGCTGGGATAAACTCGCTGCATAAACACTGAAGGCTGGTGGACTACCAATGAGACAACTCCTGCTTCATATTATCAACACGGCACGGCCGGAAGGTAAAATACCAGAAGAGTGGAGCAAAGGTATTATCACTCCAGTGTTCAAGAAAGGAGACAAGCTAGATCCAGCGAACTACAGGGCCATCACTACTCTCCGTACCTGGTAAAGTGTTCTGTACAATTGTCATCACGAGAATTCAAGGAACCATAGACAATTACCTGATAGAGGAACAATGTGGATTTCGAATTTCAAGAGACACCACAGATGCTGTATTTTTTGTTCGACAGATCTTCGAAAAGGCCAGAGAGAAAGACGGGTACCAATCCAGTGGAACTTTGTTGACTTTAAAGGCAGCTTTTTAAACCATATGGAGGGAAGCTCTCTGGAAATGTATGCGTTCCATTGGTGTGGACAAGTTCTTGGCTGACCACATTGAAACATGAACAAACAAACCAAGAGCTTTGTGATGGTGAATGGAAAGATAACCGAATGGTTTGATGTCACAACTGGTGTCCGACAAGGCTGCCTCCTCTCTCATAGTCTCTTCAACCTAGTCCCTGAATTTGTGATGAAGGACATCTGAAAGCTGGTTGGTGGAGAACAGATGGGTGACATGCGGGTTAACAACATCCGATATGCAGACGTCACCACTCTCATGGAACTGGTATTTGAGAAACTCTCAACAAGTCTCAACAAGTGAATTGGAAAAAGCATGCAGTAAATGGGGTATGAATATTAATTCTGCAAAATATAAAATCATCACGGAGGACCATCAACAGATCTTTCTGAACAACACCAACATTGAGAAAGTGGACAAATTTGTCTTCCTTGGTAGCATCGTTCCTTCCATAGATTGATGTGAAGAGGAGAATAAGACTGGCAGCCTGGTCATTTGGAAGGCTAAAAGTACCGTCTGGTCCAACCAAGACATATCAAGAACTCTTAAAATTAGAATCTACAGAGCCCTCATCCTCCATATTGCTACATATGGAGCAGAATCCTAGGCTCTGCGTATATCAGATAGAAGGAAGCTTGGGGTTGTTGAAATGAGGTGTCTCCGGACCATCCTGGGAGTTCACCTAATGGACAGGGTGAGGAATGAAGAAATTCGACAAAGGCTAAACAGCACAAACCGTATCTGTGAAGAGATAACCAAGCGACGCTTGAAATGGTTTGGGCATGTTGTCCGCATGCCGCATCACCGCCTACCATACCAAGCATACAGTAATGACTTTGACGCACGTAGACGCCAGGACGCCCTCCTGCGAGATGGAGAGACCAAACCCAGAGCGACGTAGGACTACATTTACACGAGGCAGAGCTCATAGCCCAGAATTGACCTCTCGTAGGGGAGCGAAGGGACACACCGTCCTGTGCACTTAAGTCAATAGCGAGCTTTCGTTCCGAGTCGCCGAGCACTCGACTCGCCGTTCTGACGTCATTTTCATGCATTGCGCATGCGTCAATATCGGCCACACGCTCATCGTCGGCCAGGCGTTCACCCCTGTTTTCAGCGGCGAACCAAACGACGGTCACCGTGTCTTGTTTATGACGTCATACTCTTCTCGAGAAGCAAGTCTCATGTTACTTTATCAATTTGTTTCTAATAATTCTTGCATTGCGATTGCGTACGATGCCAAGCCAATGGCATAAACACGTGTTTGGCCTGTGTGTATGCTATACATTGAATTAAATTAATGCAAACGTCTACATTTTAGTGTACGGCATCGTCTATCAGAACGGCATGCCGTGATGATGTCAATGGACCAGGGTCGGGCAATAAATGGTTAGGCTTAGCCGACTTCATGTGCTTCCTATGCGTGCCTGTGTTCGCGCGATCGCGGCATGAATGAACGATCGTCAACGTGTGAAAACGAAAATGTAACAAATGACAGTCAACGTGCCTAGTCAACCCAGTGCAGTTGGGCTCACTCTCGACGCGTTCAGTAGTGGACGTGAGCAATACGAAAGCAGCCTAATAATTCAAAGGGGTAGTTAAGTTTTGGTATAGAGGGCGCTGCACGCAATAATGTTGTGTGAGATAATAGCAATCGACCTAATGGACAAGTGAAAAAGTAATGGCTAACGTGTTTTATATGAATTTAGTGAGAATAGATTACGGAAAACCTGTTAGATGTTAATTTATAAACTAGCAACCACATGAATTGATTAGCAGAATATGTGAAGCTGTTGTGTAAACAGTTGTAAAACAAGTATGAAGAATATCCCTTTTTCTGATATTTTGAAAAAATAATTCGGTTTACTGTACATTATTCGTATTGAAAAGCATATGTATGCATGTATTAATCATGATTGAAAACAATATAATGTAATGTACACCCCCTCCCCCCCCCCCCCCCCCCCCCCCCCCCTCATGGGCCGGGTTATGAGCGAGCATGCAAAGTAATATTGCTAAGTCATTGCACTCAATGATCTACAACGTTTTAAGGATCTAGTAACTTTGTTGACATGTGCAAACAGTAATGAATGGTTCATACAATATATATGTTTTTGTTATATGACCGAGTAATGAGCAAACATTTAAAGTGATATGCACCTACTCATTGCACTTACTTTTTACACGGTTACGTCTGATCACTTCAATTGTAAATATATTTTTAACGAAAGAAAATTAGAAAAACAGAAACCTGTCCCATTCTTATATTGTTAATCCAAATACAACAAGGTATGAGGGAACCGCTATAATTCTAAGGATTTTAAAGATGTGGACCATGTTACTAGATCCCTTCAAATTCTACTATGGAGAATATTTAAATCCGAGCACTTCAATCATACATATCTTTGTAACGAAAGAAAAATGCGGATAACCTAAACCCGTTTCGTGTTTCTAGTTGTAATACAAAAAACAAGGCTTGAATTAATTTGATTTGAATTTATTCCATATTTTACCGATTATAATGTTTTGAACAAGTAAATAAACAACAAATATATTCCTGAATAAAGTACAATATGAAATACACAGAAGTATATGCATAACATAATCAATCGTTACAAAATGATGTAACATAGTCATGGTTGAACCAAAATGTAGCAAAACTTGTAAAATATTTGGTTCCTGATGATACTAGTTGTGTCACATTAAAATGTAAGTATAATGAAAATGATACTGCTAAATGTGCATATCGTATGAATTAATAACCGTATTACCAATTTGTTCAAAGATAACAACATAACAATCATACATGAATATAAGAAATGTTGACAGACAAACAAATTGGTTAAATGACCCTACAGAAATAGCAACTATTGCTAGTGGCGCGTAGGACCCTATGTACAGTACATGAATAGACGATATATTTACATTTGACTAAGGCAAGAAACTATGATTAAATAACATTCTACACTAAGTATTTACAATAGTGGGCATTCACCCACTAATAACAACTACACTATGAGATAATATAAAACATGTAAAACATTTTCAAGAGAAAAAAAAAATGCTTCATGATTGGTAGCAATTCACAAAAGACTATAAGACAGAATATTGACTTAATAAGTACCTTTTTACATTTATCTTATTAAAGTTGAGTCTATCAAGTCTTCGTATCTCTAATGGCATACTATTCCAAATATCTGATCCCTGAAATGAGATTAAAGTTTTCCATGCTCTGTTCTCACCTTAGGCTTAACAAAAATATTTCCATCCTTTTGTCTTGTACTATAAGGGTTTTCAAAAAATGTATAATATTCAAACACTGAGTGTGGTAAGTGTTCATGAGTTAACTTAAAAGTAAAGTTGTTAACAACAATTTATACAGTTTAAACACATCCAATATACCTAATGAATAAAACAATGGAGATGATGAGGCCGTTCTATTATTAAAAGTAATTGCTATCAAAGCCATTTTTTGTAATATTAATATCGTATTCATTAACAATAAAGGTGCACTTTCTCAGACTTCAAGGCCGTAAGATAAATGTGACTGAATAAACGAATGATATAATAATACAAGGACTCGTTTCGGAACAAAATGTCGTAGTCTTTACAAAATACAAACTTTCCTACGAAGTACAGAGCATAAATTATTTATATGTTCATTGCAACTCAAATGCACATCAATTATATTCCAACAAAAAGAGATACATGTACTTGTACTTCATTCAATAACACATTCTTAATTTTTACAACTCCAACAATACGACACTCTTTTCTCTTTGGCGTAATAATCATAAAATTAGTTTTCTTTATATTAAAGGCATGCCTGTAAATTGTCTAACTCCACGAAAAATACTTCGAGCTTCCTCGTTTCTCTTCTGCCGTGTTGTTTAGCTTATGGTAAGAGAAGAATAAAATAGGGTTAGATTTGTTCAAATGTCCCTTTAGTATGAAGATAATTGTCATTGAAATCTTTTATTTTAAAAGCGTTGGCAACGCTTTTCAAATAAAGTACAATTGTCGTAGCTGAACACGTCCGGCCAGCGCGCGTGAACTTTGAGCCCAGCGCGCGCAAATTCCATGAATTCTGTACCGCCTGTAAACATACACGGGTGCGGATATAGTCAAACGGTTGATTATTACTGCGACAAATCTACGGCAGGCCATCATTATTCGGTGATAAAATATGAACTCAATATTAGTTTTGTTCACTAGGTAAACAGTGTTCGTTTTCTCTCAAACTTTCACAAATCTTTCAATTGTATTTTACAATGATATTGATATAGGATTTAAGTCATTTTGTGCAATATCTGACACTTTACGGGTATCCCTTTAATAGAAATCGTATTCGCATCACACCACTGATCAATGTGTTTGAGGTTATCAGTTATTTACAATAAATTAATATTTGTTTGATTAGGTAAAAAAGAATGAAAGATATTAGAGTCATCAGCAAAAAGTCTAAAATTAAAATAGTCTGATGATCTATGCAAGTCACTAATATAAATTTAAAAAAGTGTCGGACCTAGAACAGATCCCTGGGGCACCCCACGTTTAATTAAAGACATGGCAGAAGTAGAACCATTATGATGCACAAACCGACGACGATCACTCAAATAATCACGAAACCAATTCAATTGAGTTCCTCGAACACCATAATTTTCTAACTTACCAAATAGTATATCATGATTTATTGTATCAAATGCTAAGCAAAATCAACAAAGACATCTACAGTAACTCAAACTTCATCTTGAAACTGAATTAACTGATTTATCAAACTAATCAACGATGACTTTGTACTATGCTTTTCCCTGAATCCATACTGATATTTATACAATAAATCATATTTTCCCAAAAATTTGCCTATACAAATATTCACTAACTTCTCAAAAACTTTACTTAAAATAGGCAAGACTGATATAGGCCTATAATTACCTGGATCAATGATTGTACCTTTCTTATATATCGGACTAACTCTGGCTATCTTCATAGAACGTGTGAAGACACCCAGTTGAAACGACATATTAAAAATATATGAGAGTGGTTGTGACGCATAATACACACCTTCTTTCAATAGATTAACATGACTATTATCACTACCACAGGACTTTTTCATACCGCAATTCAAAAGTACATTTTCCGCCTCAGCATGAGTAATAAGTGACCAATATAAGTAATCCTTATAACTATATTCACATTGCAACTCATCAATCTTGTCTGCCAACCGACACAAAGAAATCATTGCAAATATCGACTATTTCTTGGGGCTCCTTATAATGATGAAGTGTGCCATATACTTCAACTTGTAATTTATCAACAACTTTCCTAGTCTGATCCTGTTTACCAAGCAATTCATTAACGGTTTTCCATGTTTTACTCGAATTACCCTCATACTATTTAATCATACGACTATAATATAACTTCTTGGCATTCCTTAGAACAGACGTTAACAAACTCCTATACCTCTTATACTTATTATATGCATTACCATTCAATGTTGACTCTAATATAATATGCAACAAGAATATATTATAAACATATAATATACAACAAGAAAAACTAAAATAACAATCACTTCTAAACCACTATACAGGGCGGCCCCGAAAGAACGCAACACCTACGATCGTTAATTTCATCAACATCATCGACCAAATGTCATCGTCGTTTGTTTTATTGGGTAGAACACTTTTTTCCAACAAAATGATACCATGAGCATTGATTTTGGATAAGGCGTTTGGATCCTACGGCCATTTTTCTGAGGCAATGTCGTTTCCTAAATTGGCTACTTTTTCGTATCTGAGACAGTGAGACATTCTCGCTCCTCGGCCTGCCGTAGAATAAGCTGTACAAACATACCGCATAACTGCTCTCCCTTTGATAAGAAAGACAATGTTGCGTATTCGATTACCCCGTATGGTATAGCTCGCATTGTATGGCTCGCAAAAGTATATCATGATTTATCGTATCAAATGCTTTAGCAAAATCAACAAAGACACTTACAGTAACTCAAACTTCACCTTGAAACTGAATTAACTGATTTATCAAACAATTCAACGATAACTGTGTACTATGCTTTTCCCTGAATCCATACTGATAATTATACAATAAATCATATTTTCCCCCCAAAAATACCTATGCGAATATTCACTAACTTCTCAAAAACTTTACTTAAAATAGGCAAGACTGATAAAGGTCTATAATTACCTGGATCAATTCTTGTACCTTGATTATACACCGGAATAACTCTGGCTATCTTCATAGAACGTGGGAAGACACCCAGTTGAAACGACATATTACAAATATATGAGAGTGGTTGTGACACATAATACACACCTTCTTTCAATAGATTAACAGGACTATTATCACTACCACAGGACTTTTTAATATCGCAATTCAAAATTACATTTTCCATATCAGCATGAGTAATAAGTGACCAATAAAAAGAATTTCTAAGAGGTTCTTCTAAGTAATCCTTATAACTATGTTCACATTGCAACTCATCAATCTGTTCCGCCAACCGTGGCCCAACCGACACAAAGAAATCATTACAAATATCTACTATTTCCTGGGGCTCTTTATAATGCTGAAGTGTTCCATCTACTACAACTTGTAATTTATCAACAACTTTCCTAGTCTGATCCTGTTTACCAAGCAATTCATTAACGGTTTTCCATGTTTTACTCGAATTACCCTCATACTTTTTAAACATACGACTATAAAATATAACTTCTTGGTATTCCTTAGAACAGACGTAAACAAATTCCTATACCTCTTATACTTATTATATGCATAACCATTAAATCTTGACTCTAATATAATATACAACAAGAATATATTATAAACATTATAATATACAACAAGAAAAACTAAAATAGCAATCACTTCTAAACCACTATACAGGGCGGCCCAGAAAGAACGCAACACCTACGATCGTTAATTTCATCAACATCATCGACCAAATGTCATCGTTTTTTGTTTGATTGGGTAGAACACTTTTTTCCAACAAAATGATACCATGAGCATTGATTTTGGGTAAGGCGTTTGGATCCTAGGGCCATTTTTCTGAGGCAATGTCGTTTCCTAAATTGGCTACTTTTTCGTCTCTAAGACACTGAGACATTCTCGCCCCACGGCCTGCCGTAGAATAAGCTGTACAAAAATACCGCTTGACTGCTCTCCCTTTGATAAGAAAGACAATGTTGCGTAATCGTTTACTCCGTACGGTATGACTAAGGTAGAGCAGTCATGCGGTTCTTCTGTACATTTAGTTATACGGCAGGCCATGGGGCGAGAATGCCTCAGTGTTTCGAGGATCGCTGGAGACGAAAAAATAGCAAATTTAGGAAACGACGTTGCCTCAGAAAAATGGCCCTAGGATCCAAACGCCTTACCCAAAATCAATGCTCATGGTATCATTTTGTTGAAGAAAAAAAATGTTTTACCCAATCAAACAAAAAACAATGACATTTGGTCGATGATATTGATGAAATTAACGATCGTAAATGTTGCGTTCTTTCTGAGCCGCCCTGTAGAGACAGTACACACGATCAAACCGAATAAAATGTTACCCAAGAAAGTAGAAATTTACTATTATGCGTTATTGTTCGTTATTAAAAGAAAATAAGTTTTACAATTATTAAGTAAACTTGAAATATGTTACATCATATATACATACATTTGAATTTGCGTTTAAAATACAAAACGGTATATATGGAATGTGAGGACCACTGGACTTTGACAATGGTACTTAACCCCTCACAAAAAAGTTCGAAAACCCATGTTTGATTGATCAAATCTCTATTATTGTTTGATTTTGATTATGTTTAGCCAGTGCCACTGCATTGCATGTTTAGTTCCTTTAAAAATGTTACTTTATTAGTGATTTGTTTTCCGAATTCGGGCATATACGCAGTGCGCCTGAGAATGGCATGAATGGGAGCAGTTTGATTTATTATGTTGCAAAATGAACCAAGATGAATTGAAGTCAGTCGGGAACATTGACTCTTGTATCGTTTTTGTTTTTGTTTTAGTCCAAGTTATATCAAAGCTTTTTTATATGAATGCAAATTTGATATCATTTAACATTTTTAAAAGCCTGATTGATTATTTTTACCATACTATCGGGCTTGTAATCGACATGAGGAAGCAGCAGCATCCCCATATCGCAGAACATGATTCAATTCTTGATAATCAATATATAAATTATTGATATAAAGAAATAAATTGGTTAAAATCCAGAATTTGATTTTGTGATGTCAGTAATTGGTGATCTATACCTAATACGAAACTTTCAAACAAATATTCCATTTTCGAGGACAAAGGTATTTCACATAAGGCAGCTACAGCCTTTTACTGACTCCTAACACTTTATAATTTCGTCAATAATTTGTTTACACTGTATCTTGAACTTGTATGCCTTGTTTTTCTGTAAAATGTTTTACCTCGTCAACTGGTTGTTTTTATGAAGTGTTATATAATCTAAACTTGAACTTGAACTTAGTTGAAACAATAATGTCAGGTAGAAAAAGAAGTTCCAGCAAAAATACTTATAAAAAGACTTTAAAAACATGAATCGGCAACATATCACGAATTAATGCCGCGTGCAGGGAAGTCATGTGGTGATATGTTGACAGTTTGCAGTGCGTGAACTTGTTGTGAAGACCATCTCCGTGGTAAATATTTATTTTGTATTTGTTTAAAACATATTTCTATTAGAACATTTACTAATGCCACAATGAAAAGGTAAGACGTGATAATTCTCAGCCATAATAATGCGAACAAGTTAAACAAAGATGCGTCCGGCAGACCCATACATTCGCAACATATAACAAAATGATGCAAACATCGTGCAGTGGCGTACCCAGGATTTTGTCAAGGGGGGGGGGGGGGATTTTTGATAAAATTTGAGTAACCTCTCAGTGACGGGAGGGGGGGGGGGGGAGTGACCGTATAATTTTGTTTCGAAAACTAGCCCAAGTACTTTAAGAAATTTCCGAGGCCGAGACCAAATACCTTCTGATTGAGAGACCCTCTCAGTTGGGGGGGGGGGGGGGGGGGGCGGGGTGTCCGTAGACAAATTGTCGAAGCCGAGACCATTACTTTTCAATTACTCGAGACCGAGACCCAAATGTTCGAGGTCGAGGCCATGTACCTTCCAGTTGAGAACCCTTTCAGGGGGGGGGGGGGGGGGGGGGAGTTCCCATAACAAATGTTCGGAGCCGAGATCGAGCACTTTCCAAATGTTCGCGCTAGAGGCTTGAATTTTACTTTGTACTTTGGGATTTTTCGTGCCCATGATGGTATTCTTTGCAAATTTCCAAGGCCGAGTCCCAGGTTACTGACGGTCGAGACAGCTACAACTTGGTCTCGAGACCGGCTAAATTTGAAATTCTTGAAACGTTGGAATATAGCCAGATTCTTTATACTCGTGGGCAAATGAACGACAGAAAAAGATTGCTGAGATTGTTAACGACCGACTGGGGGAGGATGAACGGTGTCGGGGAAGTTCATTGGCATAATGATATTCCAGGAATCAATGAAAGCTACTTCAGGGTAGTCACTGAAGATCTCTCGCAGCCGATCATTTAGTTCCCTGATATACCAGTCACTGTTCATCAATATTTGCATTAGACTTGGCTGTCCTTCTGGAGTTGAATTTTAATAACAACGAGTGTGTCTGGACTTCTGGCATGTAGTCTCCTCAAAGCCGCTTTGACATCTCTCATCCTTTTCTCATACAAGTGTGTATATGTTGTTGTAGTGAGCACCGATGGATATAAGGACAACCGACCTGGCATCTACGACGAGGTCATCAAGTTCATTGACTACATAAGTTACGATGGTTTTTGACGTATTTAAATGACCCCGGACAGGATGACCATGAAATTTGAACGTTATGGTTATGTTCTTTTCTATACCTCTCATTACCTTTAATCCGGGCCGAAGGTTATTTGTCAGAGATTTTAAGTTTGGTCCAGATTTCCCTGATAACGTCTGGAAAAGCTGTCGTGATGTCGAATCGCCCAATATATGAATTGATCGATTAGATATGCAAGAAATAACGTCATCAGCTGTAACAAACCTTCTAATACGACATTGATCGGAGTACCATACATTCCGATGGTAGAATCCACTAGGCGCTGTGGCTTTGAGATGCTGCCCCTTGGAACAATCATGTAAAGATCGTTGATAGGCATCTAGGTCATGTATCCAATCTACACATCAGATTGAGGAAATAATACATAATAAATAAATAATCAATGTGTTTAGTTCATGTTAAAGGGGTAGTTCAGTTTTGGTATAGAGGGCGTTGCATGATACAATTTGTTTGCGAAGTAATGAGAAACTTAGTGTAAAATTTGAAAGAGCATACAATTGTAATTGCAGAATAAACTTGAACAAATCTAAATCGGTTCCGAAACGGCTAAAATACAATTGAATATATCTAATCGGAATAAATCAGGGGCCCAGATTTATTCGATGATTTAAACACAAAATGTGTAAAGCGCCCTAACTTTTTAAACAATTGTAATAAGTGGTTTTTAAATAGTTGTTGATGTTCTCTTTATCTTATCAACAAAACATCAATGCATAATTTTGTATGAAAAATTATTAAAACCAATGCCCTTTCAGAGAGTGCCTTTTGTGTTTTAATGTCTTTTTTTAAACGAGCAATTATTCGTGTGTAATGTTCTGTACCTTTCAAGCATAGTGGAGTGATAATTAATAGTTTGTAGTGTTATTAGGCAGGTTTTGGTTACTAAAATTCAGCCTTACCAAAACTGTACTACCCCTTTAATATTTCAGGCAAGCCTCCGTTGATCACGGTGGGAAGGAACATTCAACTGACACACTTACTGGCTTTTAAAGTGTAAACAAATTGTCTTCAACTAATTCAAAATTAATTGTAAAACAGATCACGTGTTCTAAATGCGAAATTCTGATTGGTTGAAATGCGTACATTTTCTGACTTGCATTGTATTGTAACATAGTACAATCGATTGTATCTCTTTCTGCAACGCGGCCCAGGCCATTAGTGATAAAAGGTTAGTGCTTATTTTGAACCCGATGTGAAATTAAACTTACCGCCAAGGTTCCCAGTCACATTGAGTGTCGTTGACCCGGTGCCTGTTACGAGCAACTTGTGCCTGCATGTATAAGTAAGTGATACAAAATTCACATTTCATAAAAAAAGCAAAAAACACGTTGAAGGGATATTCGAGCATTTCGTTAACGTTTATTTCAAATTTCTTTAATGTAAATGTATATGCCGATATATGTATGCATATGAAATAAATACACATTGGTAATAAAACTGAATACTTCACATAATCACATATAATAAACAAAGCAATGTGTAAATTCACCTTGGGCAACTATATGCGATATTGGTTTGGTCGTTAAATCAATTAATGTTAAACATAATAATGATATCGAAGTATGGATTTAGGTGATCAAAATAGTGAAACCGTTAACATGTTAATTAGTACACCATTCATGACGCAACCATTTCTAAAAGATAGTGTTCACATTCTGAGATGATCATTATGGCTAGAAATTATTATTTTAATGCAACTATATTAATTTTAGAACTCAAAATAATCATCAGTTTGTATTAGTCTAGCATCTGTTGGTACCTAATTGTTGTCCATGTTTGCACTTGATGTCCACAAATGGGTCTTGGCTAAGCACACTCAAAGTGATGTAATACAACTTGTGTGGCAACAGGTTAACTTAGTAAAACGATGGCATATTAATATCCATGATTCATAGATTGAGCATATCTACATGACATGCGCGTGAGATGTACACGACATTGCGATTGGTTGTTCTTGCATCATTCGAATTACTTATCAATCACCAACGTGAAATTTAAAATGTCAGAAACCTGATGTACATAAATGTTTAGATTTATGGAATGTTTTATTGAACTTGAAGATATCTTCAAACATCTTCAAACGGAAGACATACAATGGTATATGTTTTCTTTAAAATTGTCGGTCTAGCACTAAATATCGTAAAATCATAGGATTTGTATTTCGTGGTTTTGGAGAAAATCAGTTCCAAGATATTGATTGATCGATTACTTTCATTAAAACATTGGAGATTTAGTGAGGACATAAACATAGCTTCTGATAAACGTGGAAGGAAAAACAATAACAAAATTAAATGTCAGTCATGTAAGTTAAAGAGTTGGAAATGTAAAAAAAATACTTTTATAATGTATTTTTGAATATATTGATTAATTGTATGAGAATAAATGCCCATTATGCAACGCGACAAAACCCAACACAAATTTACACTCTCCAACTATCTGCTTCTGCTTCTGCTTCAACATAAACATAATCCATGCAAAAATTTTTGAAATGCTCACAATCAAAAGTGCCAAGATTTGTATTTAAAGTTGGCGGGCAAACATATTGCATGTTGACTTTTGTTTATATGTTTTAGTTTTCACATAAAATATTTGTAACTGCTTGACCTAAATATGTTTCGTGTTATTATTAACAATGTATCAATTGATGTTGTTATGTTGCTATGCCCGGCTACTTCTTATCACAATATCCAAACTCTATTATTGATTGGTTGATACATCATCTGTCAGTCAATGGTCAGTTAACATGAGGTGATCGAAAGAACAAGTATAAGAAACAAGAATATGTTCACAATAACATGCAGTGAATGTTTCCATTCGATAGCCTAGGCAATGCATGTCTTGTCCTAATGATGGTTGAGCTTTTCTGATAAAGCAACTGAAATTGAAATTGAAAGTGTGTAAATTGGTATTGAATTCAAACATATGATACTATCAGGCGCTCAGCTTGGGTGCAGTTGCAGGGCCCTAGCCATAAGAGAGACTATGACCGAGCGGGGGGTGGGGGGCAAACGTTTTACAGACCGAGACCACTGGTTTAGTTGTGTAAGCGGGGAAGAAGGGGATTCAACAGGACCGATCGTTGCCCTAGATCACTGGTTTAGATGGACGAGACCGAACAAAAGTTGACCTTTATTGTTGGGGATGCGTACGGACCCAACGCTCCCTACTGGCTACGGGCCTGAGGTCCATTCCTCGTATCTGAGTAGTGATTGACTAATGATGATGATGTTACAACCAGTCAATAATATAATTTCACTTTGGTGAGTTTCGTACGAGGTGGGGCTAAGCAATATGGATATAATATTGCTAAAATGATTTAAAATGCACAAAATATATTTCAAATCAAACAGAATAATTTAGAAATCTTTGATATGTATATTATATGGACAACTATTTATAACAGATTACAGAGTTCAAGTTTATGGGTAGCGCGCTTTGCGAAAAAGGAAGAGATCAGAACTAGAATCGGAATGGCAAAAAATGCTTTCATGTAAAGCAAGGATTTTTTCACACGGAGTACAAATCCCACTTTGATCCTTGGTATGGTGCATCCTTCTCTATGCATCTGAAGCATGGACTATCATGAAATCTGATATGAACAGATTGGAAGCTTTCGAGATGTGGTGCTAGAGACGTAAAATGGATAGATATAATCAGCAAAGGTAGGATGTTACTGTTCACCCTAAAAAGGCCGGGCTATTTCAGGTCTTCCTACGGCCGGGAGGGGGTGGGGGGGGGGGGGGGAGGGGCATTATGGCCCCCCTTAAGATCTCGGCCGGGGAGCGTCCGATCGCCGTGAAAAATTGCACGCATGATGAGTGAAGTGTATAGAATACAATGGTAATTTTTGTTTTAATTCATTAATGTGCATATTTACGGTAATGTATGCAAATATGGTCATTAAATTCATACCTTTACCCATAACTCATATATGTTTCATATGTGTCATCAAACATTGGTTTTCACTACGTATATTCTTTAAAGCATTTGGAATAATAGTACAACAAAAACACTTTGGAAGAGCCAGGTTCTTCCTTATGTTTACCATTGTTTTTATAATTTCTTATGTATTTTGTGTTTGTTTTACTTATGTATTTTATTGTTTTTGTTGTGTTTTTTTTATTTCTAACTATAATTCAACTATTTTGAACCCCAAAACAAACATATAAAAGGTAAACAAGACCAAATAACCAATCATATACCTCTTTTTACGAAAACTCTTACTTTCAAATGCTTTGTACACAAATGACGAAATTGAGCGATTTTCGGGCTGACATGCATAGTCAAAAGGTCACCTGACTTCATAACGTTAGGTCCGATTTTCGAAATTTTTGTTTTAAAATTTTATTATGCGCAAGACCCCCCCCCCACCCCCAAAAAAAAAAAAGTCACTTAAGCAGCGGCGCGTCATCTTACCACACTTTGGAGCAATCAACACAATTGCGGATGGGAGAGGGCCATTATATTAGAAGATCGGAAACTGATTTTAACCTGTCAATCCAGGGCCCCGTTACCCTATAAATAAAGAATCACGATTAATAGGACGACTGATTAATTGATCGTACGATTAATCGGGAATCTTTATGTTACGGGGTCCAGAACAGAAATAATAATGGGTGACACGTGACACACACCATACACAAGGAATAATAAGAGGGAATAGTTAGATCATAAGTAAGGAAATGTATCATAATGTTGGACTTTGCTAAGAAAAGCCCATATAGACTTCAAACGAAGAGCCATGAGAAGTGAGGTGTGATGGTGTTAAGGACCTGCTCTTTAATCACCAAGAGAAAAGAGATGTGTGCACTGATGATACACATAATGTCAACATGCAATAGTTTGCATTTGGTTTACACGGCCACTTTAACACCCGGTACAAGGTACGTACACACTTATTAAAAGGATATTATCAATTTCTTACGATTTGAGCAAATCCGATTCCTTTTCAGTGACAGCAGATATTAGACTTTTTCTGTTTGACTGGATATCAATTGAGAAGGCGCGCCAGTCTTTGCATGTGAGAAGCTGATTGGTTGGCGCTACGCAGTACCACGGGTAGCCAGTCCGCTCATCCGTGAAATTACACAAGGTGTTCTAAAGGGAATAAAAATATGCAACAGTTCAGAAGTGACAATTGTGGGGACCACTTAAAAAGTCCGTCAGTATCTTCCATTATTATAAAACTGTATATAAATGAAAAATGGATGCTATTGGAGCTGTCGGGACACTTTTCCCGTACACAAATAGTTGAGTTCTGGTAAAGAGAGTACAGTTTTGGTTAAACTGAATTTTAGTAACCAAAACCTGCACCATTACATTACAAACTTATAGTTATAACTCCACCATGCTCGAAAGGAATACAACATAACCAACGACTAAGTAAAAAGCCGTTATCATTAGAAGAGCCGTTCAAACTCAAGAGGGCGCTCTTTAAAAACTGATTGGTTTCAACCATTTTAGATACAATATTGTGCAAGTGATGGTTTGTAAAAATAGTGAATAGATAGAGAGATAATCAACAAGTATTAAAAAACTTCTTTTGGAAATTTTTAAAAAGAGGAAGCATTTAAAAAAAGATGTTATCAGTTAGTTTTAAATTATTGAATAATTGTGGGGCCCCACATTTATTACAAATGATTACGTAAATGGATATTTCTGCCGTTTCTGAACCGCTTTTGATCAAATAAAGTTTATTCTGTCATTAAAATATTATGCACTTTTAAATTTTACACTCATTTTTTTTCATTATCTCACAAAAAAGTATTATGTGTAGCGCCCTCTATACCAAAACTCAACTATCCCTTTAAGTGCGTTGTCAAAGTCTGTAAATGATTGCTTTACATCCAACACACAAACGAATAGGCAATACTTCATGTAGATTGGGTAAATAGTTAAACCAGAGCAAGTCTTCGTGTGACAACCCTCGAAACGTTGGCTAATTTTAGCGGACTGTAACTACTACTACTACTACTACTACTACTACTACTACTACTACTACTACTACTACTACTACTACTACTACTACTACTACTACATAATACTACTACTTCTACTTCTACTACTTCTACTACTACTAACTACTACTACTGCTACTACTACTACTACTACTACTACTACTACTACTACTACTACTACTACTACTACTACTACTACTACTACTACTACTATAACTACTACTACTAATATTACTAGTTCTACTACTACTACTGCTACTACTTATTCTGCTTCTACTACTACTACTACTTATACTACAACTACTACTACTACTACTACTACTACTACTACTACTACTACTACTACTACTACTACTACTACTACTACTACATAATACTACTACTTCTACTTCTACTACTTCTACTACTACTAACTACTACTACTGCTACTACTACTACTACTACTACTACTACTACTACTACTACTACTACTACTACTACTACTACTACTACTACTACTATAACTACTACTACTAATATTACTAGTTCTACTACTACTACTGCTAATACTTATTCTGCTTCTACTACTACTACTACTTATACTACAACTACTACTACTACTACTACTACTACTACTACTACTACTACTACTACTACTACTACTACTACTACTACTTCTACTACTACTACTACTACTACTACTACTACTACTACTACTACTACTACTACTACTACTACTATACTACTGCTGCTACTGCAACTACTTATAATACTACTACTACTAGTAGTACTACTACTACTACTGATGCTACTACTGCTACTACTACTACTACTACTACTACTACTACTACTACTACTACTACTACTACTACTACCACTACTACTACTACTGATGCTGCTACTGCTACTGCTACTACTACTTCTACTACTACTACTTCTACCACTACTACTACTACTACTACTACTACTACTACTACTACTACTACTTTTACTACTAATATACTACTTATTCTACTACTACTGCTACTACTACTTCTACTTCTACAACTACAACTACTACTAATTCTACTACTAATACTGCTACTGCTACTACTACTACTACTTCTACTACTACTACTACTACTACTACTACTACTACTACTACTACTACTACTACTACGTGTACTACTACTCCTACTTTTAATGCATCCGTTAAAGCACACTTAATAACACAAAGCACTATAAAGGGTGCAAAACGCTGCGACAAGAGCAGCACTTTTAAGGTAGCAATGTTGCACCCCAATGTGGGATATGTACCTTGTGGGGTGCACCTTTGAACCAATGAGGGTGATTCCCCAATTCAGGGTGCACAATTGCACCTATACGGATGCTGCTATTGTAGGAGCGTTTTTCATCCTTATTGTACCTTTCTATGTCTTTCTTAGTGTGTGTTATACTACTTATAATTGTACTCAAGTAGTTATGCTTATCTCGAAAGGCTGGATATTGACGTAGAATCCGGTTACGTAATAAGGGTGGGGAAACATGCTGATTAATTAAGGTATTGTTTATTTCCGTGACGATAATGATCAAATGTAACGTAATATGATATCTCTATATGTGAGGATATTGTTTTCCGGTAGGAACGAGTTGCTAACCAAATTTTCATGTTTTTTTTTGTTCCATCTAGCGCGGGGGGGGGGGGGGGGGGGGTCTTATTGCCAAAGGTTGTTGTTATAGGGTGATACTTGAGGGAACACATATGGTTGAATGAAATGTTGAAGATAAATGGTGGACGAAGAGACCGGGATTTAATACAAAACAAATAAGGGTTCGAGATTGAAATAGAATGAGGATGAAGATTCAAATATATGATTGGACTGTGAAGAAGAATGAGTTTGGGGTGGCAATAGAAGGAATGAATAAACGAAATTCAAGCAGGTAGGTAATGAATATGCATGAATAAAATTAGTTTGAACACATACAAAGTAAAATAAAATATACGCAATATTTAACCCTAAAAAGGCCGGGCTATGTGAGGTCTTTCTACGGCCGTGAAAAAATGCACGCATCTTAAGTGAAGTGTATAGAATACAATGGTAATTTTAATTTTTTTCAAAAGTTTATTTATTTCCATATTTATGGTCATTTATGCAAATAAAGTCATAAAATTCATACTTATACCCATAAATCATATATTCTTCATAATTAAGCATTGGTTTTCACTACATATGTTCTTTATACCATTTGGAATAATAATACAACAACAACATTTGGAAGAGCCAGGTTCTTCCTTATGTTTTCTATTGTTTTTATAATTTCTTATGTATTTCTTTGCTTTGTTTTAATTATGTATTTTATTTTTGTTGTTGTTTATTTTATTTCTAACTATAATTCAACTATTTTGAACACCAAAACAAACACCGAAAATGTAAACAAGACCAAATAACCATTGAAATATCTATTTTAACAAAAACTGATATGTTTTGTACACAAATCACGAAATTGAGCGATTGAGCGACTTCGTAACAGTAGGTCCGATTTTCACAAATTTGGGTTTAAAAGATGCGCAAGACCCAAAGAAAAAAGTCACCAAGCAGCGGGGCGTCGTCTTTACGCGTTCCGGAGTAATACAAAAAATCGTGGAGGGGGGGGGGGGCATAATGGCCCCCGGCCTTATTAGGGTTAAGCGAGAAGTACATACAGATCTTAGTGTAGGGGTACTAGGGAGTTAGTAGCAGAATAGGTAGGGGCGCTTGGAGCACATACAATAAAGCAAATCTAAGTAAGACATAGTGATAAACTAAAGATAGTGATACTGACTGATAGAAAAGGAGTAAATGAAAAGCATTTAGAGAAATGTACCGGGTAAATGTACGCACAAATTCATGAAACAAAATATAAAACTGCTGAAAGGGTTAAACGAGGGTGACGAGATATATGAACTGTGTACATGAAATACAGGAAAGATCGAATGGTACTTGGTATGAAGGGGGGAGGGGGGGGGGAGACGAGAAAAAATGAAGATGAAACTCAAATCATGTAAACGAAATGAATAAAAAGGAGAACAACAGATTGTACGTGGGGAAAATAATGAGAATGAACGGGTGTGTAATAATTGCACAGCCTACGAAAAGAAAAATATACGGGTGAGAACAAAATGGAGTTATGATAATGGAGGCATTATTAGAAAAAGTCGGAAAATAATTGGGAACATAAACAAAAACTGTCTAGAAAGAGAACAGAATTTGAAAAGAACCGGATTCGACCGTAATAAATTCAAAAAACGAACACAGTATAATAATCAAATTATATAAACATTGATACGAAATGAACAAAAAGTCGGTATGGATGTGAAGAAGAATGTTGAGCACATGAGAAAGAGTAAAGAATTTAAAAAGAAAAATAATCGAACGTAGCAAATACGAAAACATAACACATTACAATGATTTTGGGTGAAACATATGATACAAAATGAAGCGAAATACACAAAAACAATCATAGAAACAGCGAACAGCAAAACATGCAAATTATACCAACCTTTTGCAATACATTAGACCGAAGCGACGGGGATAAAGCGCGATACTGACACGAGAACTTACTTTTAAATGGCAGCCCCAAATACCCCAAAACCAACATCGAACGCTTAACCCATCCGGGTACGTGCGCGGTCGAGCAAAAAGCCGTATACCGTGTCGCTTCGGTGCAGGCGAAGCACCCGATTAAATGGGATTATTTCACGTTATATCCCTTGTAAAAACAGTGCAGCGAGTACTGTAGTACTAGGTACTACTGGAGTAGTACCGCAGTAAAATTGTGGTACTACCGCTTTACTCGTAGTACTTGTGAGTACTGTGCTATTACTGCAGTGCTACCGTGGTACTACTGCAGTACTACCGCATTACTCAGCAGTACTCGTAGTACTAACACACAATTCGCGGTACTCGTGGTATTACCGCAGTAATACTGCAGTACTATTACATTATTAACGCAGTACTTCTGCAGTACCAGTAGCACTTACATTATTACAATGCTGCCGCGTACTACTGTAATATTACCGCAGTACTAGCAGCACTTGCAGTGATCTCTTAAATTATGCGATAAACATGGTACTCGTAATGCAGTACTACGGCAATACCTGTCCAGTATACTCACAGTACTGTCATACAACTGGTGGTAGTCATGATCATAGGCGTACCCAGGGGGGGGGGGGGGGGTATGGGGGGTTCAACCCCATTTTGACCCCCTTTTGACCAACAAATGACTGTTTTGGGGGGTTTGAACCCCCCCCCCCCCCTCTACTTTTCAAATTATTACTGGTCTCGAGACCCAATTTTAGCGGTCTCGACCATCATTATCGATGGCCTCGAAAATGGAGAAAATGTTTGGTCTCGACCTCGAAAATTTGGACCAGTCCTGGTCTCGACTTCCAAAATGTTGGACTGGACCTGGTTTAGACATCGACAAATTGGACCGGTCCTGGTCTTGGCTTCGAACATATTCCACGACTCCCCCCCCCCTTCCTGCTGACAGTATTTTAGCAACTACTGGGTCCTGGTCCCAGCTACGAAAATTGGGACCGGTATTGGTCTAGGCTTCACAAAATTGGACCGAATTTTGGACCGGTCTAGGTCTCGGTCTCGAAAATGTTTGGGCCGGTCCTGGTCTCCGCTTCGAAAATTGTCGACGACTACCCACCCCCCCCCCCCCCCTCCCACGCTGACAAAAAATCTCCTGCCAAAATAACCCCCCCCCTGAAAAAATCCTGGGTACGCCACTGGTCATATTACTACTGTGGTATATTAGTAAATATAGTATTGTGCCGCGCTATATACCATACTAGCTATATTTGCAGTATTTTGCAGTGATTCAAGTAGGCTACTAAGTGGCGTAGCATGGTCTGAATGATTAAGGGGGGGGGGGGGGGGAATTGCATTTATTTTAGTTTTTTGTTTTGGGGAGGGCAATTTCGATCTGGAACACTTATTCCTTAGATTCACTCCCGTTTTCTTCGTCCACCATTCATCTACACTCTTTCTCCACATTTCATTCGTCCACATTCTTTCCCTTAACTGTCACCCTAACAACCTTTGGCAATAAGACCACACCTCCCCCCTCAAATCCCGCGCTCGATGGAAAATCACCCCATGAAATTGTCCTTAGCAACTCGTTGTTACCGGAAAAATACCCTCAAATTTACAAATATCATATTACGTAACAATTTATCACTAATAAGTGCATCGTTACAAAGAACACTACCCTCACTAATCAGCATTGTCCCCGCCCTTATTACGTAACGGATTCTACGTCATTTCCTGCCTATCGAGACTAGCATAAATACTGAGTCATTGTGATATATTGATAGTTAATGAACCAAAAAGCGAAATTTCTTACAAACATGTATCTGAACAAACAACAAACAAATCTCACGTTAGGTATAACTTCAGGCAGACACCAGACGTCTTCAGTTAATTCTTTCATGTCAATGTTCCTTATGAAATGTCCTATGAAAATAGATTTTCTAGATTGACTTTCTTTGCTCCTGTCAAGGACTTGTAGAGCTTCCCTGGAGTGTACCATCGTGACAATGACTTGAACCTCTCCAGGCCATCTCAGGGTAGCGTCTGCAAGGTATGTTCCGTTTCCAAGGTCATCGGTGACGTCAAACCCCAACGACGACTCGGTTTGGGGCGAGTAGAGTTTGAACCGGAAGTAGTCCCCTCCAATCTTCTTCGGGGTGCATGCCGTATCTCTAGCTGTTATGCGTACCCGAATTGCGTCACCCACTACGTAAGTGAGCTTCGGAGAGAGGACTTCAAACACCGAGTACAAGTTGCTGGTAGCATTCATTGGAGCTTCAGGTTCATGATGAGGATGGCTTACAAGAGTGGCAATGCGATCAATCTAATAGTTATGGGGAAATAGACAAAAGGATACATTGTTTAAAAAGACAAATGTTTCATCATGTCTTGCGCGATTGCGGACAAAGACGCAATCGCACACTTTTAACAAGTATTGTTGCTGGTGTAGAAATAGCCTTATTAAGTAACATGATTTTCTCTACAATGTGGTTATTGATTGGTTCATGGATGGGAATATAATTATATTAAAGGGGTAGTACAGTTTTGATAAGGCTGAGCTTTATTAACCAAAACCTGCACAGTAACATTATAAACTAATATACCTCTACCATACCTCGAGAAGGGGTAGTACAGTTTTGATAAGGCTGAGCTTTATTAACCAAAACCTGCACAGTAACATTATAAACTAATATACCTCTACCATGCTCGAGACCATGCATGGTGGCTTAGCGGTTAGAGTGTCCGCCTCATGCACGGGAGGTCCTGGGTTCGAACCTAGACCGGGTCATACCAAAGACTTTAAAAATGGTACCTTCGGCCTTCTAGCCAGACACTCGGCATTTATAGAATGGAGAAGGGAAAGTTAATCACACGAGTTACCAGAGGACTGGCCCCCTTCTGTAACTTTCGCTACATTTAGTAGACGTGTGGCCTAGGGCTAATGAAACGGAGATAGGCGCCGCCTTATGTGCCAACATTGATACGGGAAAGACTTTAACTTTAACTTTAACTATGCTCTAGACGTATCCAAAATTACAAACCACTAATTAAAAAGCGTGTAATCATTCAAAAGGAGCCATTAATCACAAGAGGGCGCTCTCTAAAAAAGTATTGGTTTCAATGATTTTTTCATACAAAATTATGCATGTGATATTTTGTTAAAGGGAATTGAGACCGGTCTATTAGACGCGTGGATCCATATTGCGCACTTTTACGCACGGTACGTAATCCCCATTGGCTCAGTTATAAGTAGCAATCGCAAACTGTCCCACTTCACGAAGGCCCGAGTCGTGTTCGGAATATTTGTACTAGTCCAATCATGGTCGAATGGAATTCCATCAGAGATGTTTACGAGTGAAACTATTACGTAACCGCACCGACTTCAAAGTACCGCTTTTTGATGTAATCAGCGATTGCCTCGGGCTCAGTTCACAGCTCGAGCAAGCACGCAATTTCATAAGAAGCACCGCTCTTCGATCGATCCAACACATATCGTGAGTTTACCTCGGGAGGTTACGGTGGAGTGCGAGTTGCATTTTGCTGACTACCCTTTTTACCCCACGCATATATTTGCCTTTAAAATAATGATTAGATAGAGAGATCATCAACAACTATTTAAAAACCACTTTGAAAATTTTTGAAAAAGTATAAGCATTTTTAATTTTTTTTTTTAAATCATCGAATAAAATTGCGGCCCAAATTTATTACGATCGGATATTTCTGAACCGATTTTGACCAAATCAAGTTTATTCTGCCATTAAAATTGCATGTTCTTTCAAATTCGACACTCAGTTGTTTATTACCTCACAATAAAATTGTGTTGTGCAGCGCCCTCTCTACCAAAACTGAACTACCCCTTTTAAAGCGGTAGTTTTGTTTTGTTTAAGAGGGCACTGGAAGAATATTTGTGTTTGCTAGGTAATGGAAACTAAGTGTACAATTTGAAGAAAATAACTAATGACAGAATCAACTTTGTTTGATCAAAATCGGTTCAGAAACGGATGTGATATTGTTAGATATGTATCCGATTGGAACAAAAGTAAGGGACAAACTTTTATTCAGATTATTAACCAAAAAAGTATTATACACTCAAATGGTATTAACATTGTTGTTTATCTGTCTATTGAATTTTTTTTTTTTTTTAGCAAACATTACATTTACATATTCTCATAACAAAATGGTTGAAACATGAAGTGTCTGGGAGGTGCCCTCTTGTGTAAACAGCTGAGTTTTGTTTTAATGAAAACGGCCCTAAATATCATACCTGCTTATATTATGTTTGTTCTCCCATGCAAGCACCACGATAACTGATAGGTTTACTACAATTCTGTTTTACCAGAACTGTAATATCGATTTATTACCTAATTTACGGAATTGAAATAGAGTATAAACCGTACACTTGAGCAAAAATGTGTTAATCAACAATCATATTTTGTATATCAACCAAAGGGGGCTTCCAGACCAGAATAATTATTATCAACCAGAATGAGGAGGATGAGGGGAATAATCGATGTCACCTGAATCCTACGAGGAACAAGCGAATATTATAATTCATAATAGAACATCGTGTAGAAATAAGAGAACATTTTAAAATTGCCGCCAATTGTAAAATAATTGCAACCAAATTTTGTTCAACAGTTTAAGAAAATATTTATGAATTCTAGATATTTCTGAATATATACCAATATTGTTTAAAACTGCTTTTGATGATCTCTTTATTGAATAATTATTTTTTACCAAACATCACATTCACATAGTTTGATTAAAAGATGGTGTAAACCTGGTGTCTGGAATGCACACTCATGTGTAAACAGCTGCATTTCTAATGAAAACAGCCCTGTAACTTAGCCGTTTATATTTTGTCCTATCATTCAAGCACCATTTAAATATAACTGTTAGTTTGTAATCATGGTAATGGTAAACTGACAAGTTTTAGGGACTTTGTTTGACCAGAACTGCACTTTCCCTTTAAAGTGGCCGTGCAAACAAAATGCATGTTGACCTCTTTTAATCTGTATCAGTGTTGACATCAAATATTTTCTAACTGTTTGACCTAAATATGTTTTGTTTTAGCTATTAATGTTTGTATTTTGCTAAGCCCCACCTCTTAAAAAACTCTGTATCAAAACCAGTTGGCCAACATACTTGATTGAACTGGTAGTAGTTTGCCGATCTAGTATCAGTCCAAAAATGAATGGCGTCCAATATAGCCGCCATCGTCAAAATTTGTTAGTTAACCAGTGTATTGAATTTGATCCCAGTATACCAATTTTCATATTTAAATCAGTTAGCCAACGTATTTGAGAGAATTGGTATCAGTTTATCGAACTGTTATCAGTCCAAATTTAATGGAGTCCAATATGGCCGCTATCGTCAACATTTGTCAATAATTATGTTAATTGAAGTGTCGACAAACAAAATCAGCTATTCAAGCAGTATTTCAAACAATATTATTCAAAGAGTGTTATGCCCTAGAAGCATCTAAATCCAAGATGGTGGCTAATAAACTATCCAATATTACCGCCGTTTATTTTCCCCTAGTTCGCCTCTATGTACATCTTACAGTCAAAGTTTAAAGCCCAATACCAATTTTGGGAAAGTAGCCGAAAACATCTACATTGATCAATATGTATAACAAGGCTTGTGTGGTAAAATCCTAACCTAAGCATCGTGAAATACAGAAATATCGGAAGAAATATAATACCCGCCCGTTAAATTTATAAATCCACCGCCCGTTCGGACCTGTCCGCGCCGCTAGCGCTGGGCTAGGATACGATATCGACAAGCTCGGGACAAGCCCGTTTAGCGAACACCACGTATACTTGCACGTGGTCATTTGCACGTAGCGTATGCGCGATTCCGCATTGGCGATATCAATCCGCAACAGATCAATTCATAATTTTGCAAATATATCAATTACTAGGCGGTTTCTTGGCCAAATTTGTTTAATCCCATGTCAGTAAAACTATATTCTTTCACATGGTTTGTAATAAGAGCGTACATTTAATTTGTAGGGGGTGGGACGTTTATCACTACTGTCATTCACCTTTAAGTAAGTGTCTACACATTCGTGTACAAGGTACAAGGAAAAAGTTTAAACATTACATCCAGGTGATTAAAATCAAACTGATACCCTAATCGAAGATGATGACTGCGGCAATTGATGGTCTTTAAAGGTGATTGACAGTAGTGGGAAACGCCACAAAAAAAAAATGAAATGTATGCTCTTATTACCAGCCATGTGAAAGAATATGATTTTACTAATATGGGATTATACAAATCTGGCCAATAAATTTAATTAAATTAACTAATTTATATATTTGCAAAATTATAAATTGATCTAGCAGCGGATAGATATCGCCAACGCGGAATCGCGCATACACTACGTGTATTATGACCAGGTGCGAGTACACGAAGTGTTCGCTACAGGGGCTTGTCCATAGCTTGTCGATATCTCCCCCAGCGCTAGCGGCGCGGACAGGTCTGAACGGGCGGTGGATTTATGAATTTCACAGCGGATATTGGATTTCTTCCGATATTTCTGTATTTAACAATGCTTAGGGTCGGATTTTACCACACAAGCCGTATTTTAATACATATTCAAGAATAGTAACCAATATCTACTTTCCCGAAACTGAAATTGGGCTTTAAAAGGGCCGCCGTTTCTATCAACATTTCATATTTCATGCTGGAATATAATTATTGTGTTTTTTTTGTGGGGGTGGGGGGACGGGAGGGGGGGGGGGGTGTCCGTCGCCAACAAATTTCCCGGCCAAGACCACCTGCCCAATTTTTTCGAGAACGAGTGGATTTGATGAAACACACACACACACACACTGAAATACACACACGCACAAGAATCCCTAAAACCCGGGGGATGATTGCACATGTCACCCCCCCCCCCCCCCCCCCCCCCCACACACACCTTCTGAGGTGGGGAATGCATACCCCTGTTGTCTACGCCCATATGGAAGAGTCTCCTTGAATTAATTTTGTTTTAACAGTGTACTTCCTTATATAGGCTACATTTGAACATACATATAATAAAGAATATTTAATTAATAATATATACATTTTGCCTTTTTGTTATTGATGTAATGGACATAATTAACGCCCTTGTATTGTTTTTGTGTTTCATTTTGAGGATGTTCGTTTTTGGTTATCTGATAGTACATGTGCATGTATTGTATTCTCGTATATATGTGTTAATTTGTGGGTAGAAGCCTTTGATATGTCAATTGTCTATTTGTATGTTTTGATGAGAATTTGTAGATATAAACGAAATAAAAAATAAATAATTACATGTAGTAGACTTAATATTCAGTGTGTACACAGTTGACATTTCAGTGTGATGCTTTTGAATTAGAAAGTGTGCAATATCCTGATATGTAAGTATATAGATCTTTAGCGAGACCATTGATTGCATTCGTGTGATTGACCTTGTGGATCAAATATACAATTATTGTGTGAATGTTAGGCAGTAACTGTACCCCAACATACCGGCAAACAAAGTATGAACATAGTTGTTACGTTTATTTCCCCTATTTTATTTCTATATCTGAAACATTCAGTATAAATTGAAACATGTTTGGCAGACCAAAATAAAAACTTGGACAAGAATGAGCATTTTAATTCTACGATCACAATACAAATTTGTACTTCTTATAAAATACCAATACAGATTTTATTTTATACTGACAAAGACAAGAGAGCATAAAACACGAATGTTTACGTCGTGATCTTTTAGATTCCATGTTGACCATACATTGCGACACAAACGAATATCACTAGCGATATTATTTTCGATAAAGACAGGATGTTTACACTGAAAGCATGTAAATTACCGCAAAACCTAATTTGAGGATATTCGAATTGTGTGTGATGCATGCATATTTGCCAAATCAGGTCAGATCTTTATGTTCCCAGTTCTTCCATTATATTGGAATGAATTAAAGGTTAATTGAAATTGCTCTGCATTTTTGATGCACTAAAGTAAACACAACAAAAAAAGTTACTCCCCCCTAATCAAAATAATGTAACTTTTTAACAAATATGGTTTTAGCAACATAACTTAGCAGGAATGTTTCTAAACTTATTGGCTAACGTCTTCGTGAAAATGAACTTGATCCACCATGCCATGCATGAGTGAGCACACATTAAAGGCAAAATTTCACTTTTCAAAAGTCACAAAATAGTCAAAAAGTGACAATTTTGCCTTTGATGTGTGGTTACTCATCAATGACTCAACGGACCAATTTAATTTTCACAAATAGGTTAGTCAATAAATGTAAGAACAATCCTGCCGAGATGTTTTGCTCAAAACCTTTTCGTTAACAAAGTTATGTTATTTGATTAAGGGGGACTTTTTTGTGTTGGGTTTAATTGATCAGTATTGTTGGAATAAACTCAACAAAAAAGTAAGTCCCCCTGATTAGAATAGCATAATTTATTAAAGATTTCTTCATTGATTATAAATTGAGTCGAATTTGGTATGATTGTGACGGTTATCTTGTACTTTACAAGCCTCGAGAAATTCAGATTTTTTGAATTTTTTAATATATTTTTTTATCGAAATTGAAAATGAGAAAAATTCACCCTCCAAACCAGGCCCAAATTCACCCCGATCTCGCCGCTTAGGTCGATGACGTATGGCGAGGAAGTGAATTCTCTGCTAAATCGATTGCGCATGCGCGATCGCCGCGGTATACATCAGTTTGCGTGCAGTATTTTGTTTACAACAACCATCGCTCGCTCGTTTTGCAACATCGGAAATGAAGAAAAAAAAATCTAGAAAATTGCCCAATGTTAGTGTAAAAGTACATATTTTACCGCATGAGTGGTTATTTTCGCAAAATTATAGATTTGACAAATTGAGAGACGCAAATTGAACGTGCCTCGAAAAAAACAAAATGCCCGTCAGTTGAATGATACGGAACACACACTAGAGTTTCAGCGGCCCCGCCCCGCGAGACAACTTGTGCTCTAGCTACCTAGCTAGCTGCAGCGCCAACTGCCATGACTGCCTTGTAAGTAATTGCACTTTTAAAAGTTCCGAAAAGGAACGAAAATGCAAGATTATTACGATCACACCTATTCTAGACTATCTCTTATTTTACTTACATGTTTGTAAGGCTTTTGAAACAAATACGAGAACAATTACCTGCAAAAAACAGCAAAAAATACGCTGATAATCTCGGTCCTAACTCGCTAACGCGAGCTGAATTGAAGCGAGCTACATACACTAACCGCTATAGCTATATTGCTGCATGCATTGTCCACCGTATGCGCACGGTCGAGGCTCTGCACGTATCATGCATGCCGCCAGCGTTGCACGTCGCACCGCACAGAGTATGATTCAACTCGCAGACTAGGTGATTCATTTACCTATTTTTTACTTTATCATACACATTAATGAATAAAAGAATAACTTTACAACGAATATAAATTGTTGTTTCATTAGTTCAAAAACTTTAAACCATAATTGTATAGAAAATAGTTTAAACAACCACGGAATCCTCGGTATAAAGGGGTATAATTCCGGTATATTATGTGGTAGATACCGAAGCTTCCTATTGGAAGCTTCCTTTGGTTACGTCAGTACAACACACACATCTACTGACTCCGCTCGTCTCTGGAATGGGGGTTTTGAGGCAGTGTTTTATATTTTCTTTTTTTTTTCAATTTTTGGATGTGCGAGTACTTGGAAAGTAATATTTTCATATTCTGTATAATTTCAACTTTCTGTAAAGATATAATTTGGCTAATATATGGTTTTTTTCTTTGAAGAAAAACTTTAACAAAAATGTTTTGAGCAAAATAAATCGACAGGATTGTTCCTAAAATTATTGACTAACTGCTGTGTGAAAATAAAATTGGTCCATCGAGTCATGCATGAGTGAGCACACATTTAAAGAAAGATTGGCACTTTGTGTGCTCACTCATGCGTGACTCAATGGACCAACTTCATTTTCAAACAGAAGTTAGTCACAAAGTGTAGAAACAACCCTGCCGAGCTATTTTGCTCAACACATTTTTGTCAAAAAGTGACGCCATTTTGATTAGGGGGACTTACTTTTTTTTGTTGTGTTTATGAATCATGCACGCTTTTGTAATACACACAACAAAAAAAGTAAGTCCCCCTAATCAAAATGGCGTCACTTATTGACAAAAAATGTTTTGAGCAAAATAATTCGGCTGGATTGTTCCTATACTTTGTGACTAACTTCTGTTTGAAAATGAAGTTTGTCCATTGAGTCACGCATAAGTGAGCACACAAAGTGCTAATTTTTCCTTTAATGTGTGCTCACTCATGCATGACTAAATGGACCAATTTTATTTTCACACAGCAGTTAGTCAATAAGTGTAGGAACAATCCTGCCGATTTATTTTGCTCAAAACACTTTTGTTAAAAAGTTATGTAATTATAATCAGGAGGGGACTTACTTTTTGTTGAGTTTATTCCAACAATACTGATCAATTAAACCCAGCACAAAAATAAGTCCCCCTTAATGAAATGCCTTAACTTTTTAACGAAAAGATTTTAGCAAAATAATTGGATTGTTCTTACATTTATTGACTAACTTCTGTGTGAAAATTAAATTGGTCCGTCGAGTCATGGATGAGTGACCACACATCAAAGGCAAAATTGTCACTTTTTGACTCTTGTGACTTTTGAAAAGTGCCATTTTGCCTTTAATATGTGCTCACTCATGCATGGCATGGCGGGTCAAGTTCATTTTCACGGAGGCGTTAGCCAATAAATTTAGAAACATTTTCTGCCAAGTAATTTTGCTAAAACCCTATTTGTTAAAAAGTTACGCTATTTTGATTAGGGGGGAGTTACTTTTGTTGCTGTGTTTATTTTAATAATAATAATAATAATGTCGCATATCAAATTATGTTTCTACTTATATGCATTGTAAGAAAGTGAAAATAAAACGAAAATTCATCGCATTATATATAAACTTTAAATAACAATAAGGAGCTATAGCCACAGGATATGTCCAAAGTGCCATCCAAAGAAAAACAAATACCACATGCTTGAAGACTACGCCTGCATTGTTCGTGGAGGGATGAGCGTTGCCAATTACATTTGCACAGGGGTGCGATCGCCCAATTGTATGTATACTCAAGCCATGGAGCTGTATATAGGATTATATGGAGCTCTTGTGGCTCAAGCCTCACTAAATTTGTCTTCATGTCCTCAAAATTTGTTTAAAAAAAACTTTGATTTATATTGTGTATTGAAAAGGAAATAATATTGATAATATAAATGCATCAAAAGATAAAGAAAGATGGCGACAATAGTCAATATCGACTAATCGCCAACAAATATTTAATTACAACACAACAACGATCTCTCATTGTCGGTTGACTGGCGATGGCAGAGCGGAATGGGCGATTGAATAGACAGCTTCTGTAATGTATGCAAAAAATAGTCCGGCAAGCTAAGTTTGCCGGAGCTTGCCAGACCTAGTTACTATTGTTAAGCTTGCCGACGGGGAGTCTGACGTCATACGCATATTATTTGCATACATTACAGAAGCGGTCTATTGATTGAACTCCTGTTCACACGGTGGTATAAAAAAAGTTGCTGGTCTTACCAAAAAATACGAGGGGAACTTTTGGACACCATCTTATTTAACAGAGTTTTCTTGTTTAGTCCGGGATTCGAATTTACACGGGCATACTGAATGGTACGACTGATAAGTGAATGCTGATGAAAGGAAAAGTAATGTAATTACGCATTTCAACATACTTTATACTAATATATACGCATTATTGTAAGTAACAATCAGGGGATACAGCTACAGAACATGTGAAAGGTGCCATCCCTAGAGTATTGACATGAATATTATCAAACAGGAACGAACTCAGCATGTTTTGCGACTACGCCTGAATTGTTCGGTCTTTTAATGTAGGTCTATGGTTGACTGGTGATGGCAGAGCGGAATCGGCGATTGAAATGATTTAATTCCTGTTCACACGGGGGTAGAAAAAAATTGTTGCTGGTCTCACCATTTCTTGTTTAGTCCGGGATTCGAATTTACACGGAAATACTGAATGGTATGTCTGATACGTGAATGCTGATGAATGAAAAAGTAATGTAATCACGCATTCTAACATACTTTACACATACGCATTATTGTAAATAACAATCTGGGGATACAGCTACAGAACATGTGAAAGGTGCCATCCCTAGAGTATTGACATGAATATTATCAAACAGTAACGAACACAGCATGTTTTGAGACTACGCCTGCATTGTTCGGTCTGATGTATACTTATATAAAAAATTATAATATAAATGCATCAAAATATAAAGAATGAATCGTAGGTGGCGACAATAGTCAATATTGACTAATCGCCCAAAATAATTAAATCACAACAACAAACATGTCTTTCAATGAAGGTCTACGGTTGACTGGCGATGGCAGAGCGAAATGGGCGATTGAAATGATTGATTTACTGTTCACACAGGGGTATACTTATATAATTATTGATAATATAAATGCATCAAAATATAAAAAAGACACGACGTAGGTAGTGACAATAATGACTAATCGTCAAAAAGAATTAAATTACAACAACAAAGAGGGCTTTCAATGTAGGTCTATGGTTGACTGACGATGACAGAGCGGAATGGGCGAATTAAATTATCTAATTACTGTTCACACAGGGGTAGAAAAAAATGCTCACCAAAATACAGCTGGTGAACTTTTGAACGCCATTTTAGCAGAGCACACCCATATTTCTTCCCCGTTTCAATGTCTCTCTTGTTAAATTGTTTAGTCCGGGATGCGAATTTGACTGATATTGTGAATATGACATAAAATATTGTTATGCCCTCCCCCTTCTCCCCTCCCAACCCTAGTCCCATTCTCTGTTCATATTTAATTAAAACCCTAAAACCAAGGAGATAACGTATACTGCTTTTTATCCCCTTATCCAGCCACACCCCCCCCCCCCCCACCACCTTGGCCACCCCTAGCCATCCATAACACATTTTTATGCCCTCCCCCTTCTCCCCTCCCAACACTCAGTCCCATTTTATGTTCATATATAATTAAAACCCTAAAACCAAGGAGGTAATATATACTCCTGTATATCCCCTCCCCCTACCCCCCCCCCCCCCCCAGCTACCCCTAGCTATCAATACAACATTGTTATGCCCTCCCCCTTCTCCCCTCCCTACACTAGTCCCATTCTCTGTTCATATTTAATTAAAGGGGTAGTTTAGTTTTGGTAGAGAGGATGCTGCACATCACAATTTCTTTGTGAGGTAATGAAAAACTGATTGTCGAATTTGAGAGAACATCCTATTTTAATGGCAGAATACACTTTTTTTTGGACAAAATCGACCCAGTAACGGCTGAAATATCAATAAATATATCTGATCTTGTAATTATTGGTGCCCAAATAATTGGATGATTTTTTCCAAAAATTAAAAAAATGATTGCACTTTTTCAAAAATTTTCAAAAGCGTTTTTTTAAATGGTTGTTGATGATCTCTCTATTTAATCATTATTTCAATAAAACATCACATGCATAATTTTGTATGAAAATGGTTGAAACCATTGCTATTTTAGAAAGCGACCTCTTGTGTTTTAATGGCTCTTTTTGAATGATAGCAGGCTTTTTACTTAGTCGTTTGTAATGTGTTATACCTTTCGAGCATGGTAGAGTTATAACTATTAGTTTATAATGTTACTGGCCAGGTTTGGTTACTAAAGTTCAGCCTTACCAAAACTGAACTACCCTTTTAAAACCCTAAAACCAAGGAGGTAACATATACTGCTTTATATCTTATTATCCACCCCCCCCCCCCCCCCCCCCCCTGGCTACCCCTAGCCATCCATAAAACATTGTTATGCCCTCCCTTTCCTCCCTCCCAACACTAGTCCCATTCTCTTAACATATTTAATTAAAACCCTAAAACCAATGAGGTAACATATTATAGTGCTTTATATCCTCTTATCCAGCCCTACCTCCCTCCCCCCTGGCTATTTCTAGCCATCCATAAAACATTTTTAACAAATAGGGTTTTAGCAACATTACTTGGCAGGAATGTTTCTAAACTTATTGGCTAACGTCTCCGTGAAAATGAACTTGATCCACCATGCCATGCATGAGTGAGCACATATTAAAGGCAAAATGGCACTTTTCAAAAGTCACAAGACTCAAAAAGTGAAAATTTTGCCTTTGATGTGTGGTTACTCATCAATGACTCGACGGACCAATTTAATTTTCACAAATAAGTTAGTCAATAAATGTAAGAACAATCCTGCCAAGATATTTTGCTCAATACCTTTTCGTTAACAAATTTATGTTATTTGATTAAGGGGGACCTTTTTTGTGTTGGGTTCAATTGATCAGTATTGTTGGAATAAACTCAACAAAAAAGTAAGTCCCCCCTGATTAGAATAGCATAATTTTTTTACAAAAATGTTTTGAGCAAAATAAATCGGCAGGATTGTTCCTAAAATTATTGACTAACTGCTGTGTGAAAATAAAATTGGTCCATCGAGTCATGCATGAGTGAGCACACATTAAAAGATAGATTGGCACTTTGTGTGCTCACTCATGCGTGACTCAATGGACCAACTTCATTTTCAAACAGAAGTTAGTCACAAAGTGTAGAAACAATCCTGCCGAGCTATTTTGCTCAAAACATTTTTGTCAAAAAGTGACGCCATTTTGAATAGGGGGACTTACTTTTTTGTTGTGCGTATTACAAAAGCGTGCATGATTCATAAACACAACAAAAAAAGTAAGTCCCCCTAATCAAATTGGCGTCACTTTTTGACAAAAATGTTTTGAGCAAAATAATTCGGCAGGATTGTTCCTATACATTGTGACTAACTTCTGTTTGAAAAAGAAGTTGGTCCATTGAGTCACGCATGAGTGAGCACACAAAGTGCTAATCTTTCCTTTAATGTGTGCTCACTCAAGCATGACTCAATGGACCAATTTTATTTTCACACAGCAGTTAGTCAATAAGTGTAGGAACAATCCTCCCGATTTATTTTGCTCAAAACACTTTTGTTAAAAAGTTATGTAATTCTAATCAGGAGGGGACTTACTTTTTGTTGAGTTTATTCCAACAATACTGATCAATTAAACCCAGCACAAAAATAAGTTCCCCTTAATGAAATACCTTAACTTTTTAACGAAAAGATTTTAGCAAAATAATTGGATTGTTCTTACATTTATTGACTAACTTCTGTGTGAAAATTAAATTGGTCCGTCGAGTCATGGATGAGTGACCACACATCAAAGGCAAAATTGTCACTTTTTGACTCTTGTGACTTTTGAAAAGTGCCATTTTGCCTTTAATATGTGCTCACTCATGCATGGCATGGCGGGTCAAGTTTATTTTCACGGAGGCGTTAGCAAATAAGTTTAGAAACATCCCTGCCAAGTAATTTTGCTAAAACCCTATTTGTTAAAAAGTTACGCTATTTTGATTAGGGGGGAGTTACTTTTGTTGCTGTGTTTATTTTAATAATAATAATAATAATGTCGCATATCAAATTATGTTTCTACTTATATGCATTGTAAGAAAGTGAAAAAAACGAAAATTCATCGCATTATATAGAAACTTTAAATAACAATAAGGAGCTATAGCCACAGGACATGTCAAAGGTGCCATCCAAAGAAACACGAATACAACATGCTTGAAGACTACGCCTGCATTGTTCGTGGAGGGATATGCGTTGCCAATTACATTTGCACAGGGGTGCGATCGCCCAATTGTATGTATACTCAAGCCATGGAGCTGTATATAGGATTATATGGAGCTCTTGTGGCTCAAGCCTCACTAAATTTTTCTTCATGTCCTCAAAATTTGTTTTAAAAAAACTTTGATTTATATTGTGTATTGAAAAGGAAATAATATTGATAATATAAATGCATCAAAAGATAAAGAAAGATGGCGACAATAGTCAATAGCTCCATTATTTATGGAATTATCTGTCCTTAATATTTTTGATTTATATAGATATGTCATAGGAACAGTGATGTATGATTTGAAAAACGATACATTCTCACAAAGCTTAGTTACTTATTGTACTCGCATTGATCATTGTTATGATACTAGAAGTAAAAATGACGATAAATTTAAAATAGTTCCAGTAAAATTAGAATTAGCAAAGCAATCCATTTCATATATCGGACCAAAAATATGGAATGAACTTCCAAATAATTTAAAAAGAAAAATGTCTAGACACACGTTTCGTAAATTGTTGAAAGGTTATTTTTAGATTCGAAATGATTCTTTTCCATTTGTATATATATGTTCGGCATTCTTGATTTTGTCTGTATTTTGTATATAATTCCAATATTTATTTAATGCATATTTTATAAGGGCTAGACCAACTAGCATTTTGTGCTATTACTAGTTCCTTTTTTACCAATAAGTTTTAATTTTGTGGAATCTTTGTATTATATTGTCAATGTTTTTTGTTGTTGTTTCAATTGGTAAAAATAAATTTCATTTCATTTCAAATATCCACTAATCGCCAACAAATATTTAATTACAACACAACAACGATCTCTCAATGTCGGTTGACTGGCGATGGCAGAGCGGAATGGGCGATTGAATAGACCGCTTCTGTAATGTATGCAAATACTAGTCCGGCAAGCTAAGTTTGCCGGAGCTTGCCGGACCTAGTTACTATTGTTAAGCTTGCCAACGGGGAGTCTGACGTCATACGCATATTATTTGCATACATTACAGAAGCGGTCTATTGATTGAATTCCTGTTCACACGGTGGTATAAAAATAGTTGCTGGTCTTACCAAAAAACACGAGGGGAACTTTTGGACACCATCTTATTTAACAGATTTTTCTTGTTTAGTCCGGGATTCGAATGTACACGGGCATACTGAATGGTACGACTGATAAGTGAATGCTGATGAATGGAAAAGTAATGTAATTACGCATTCCAACATACTTTATACTAATATATACGCATTATTGTAAGTAACAATCAGGGGATACAGCTACAGAACATGTGAAAGGTGCCATCCCCAGAGTATTGACATGAATATTATCGTCGCAAGTCCCGTCTGACTGCTCCATAAACGCACACATACACACATACACAGACTCTTACATGACCACTTACAGGCATACGCTTACACACACACACACAGAGGACTAATGGCTTGGTCACACGATGCTTGCGACGACCTGCAACAGCTTGCGATTGGTCACGTGCGCATATGAAAGGCGTATAGTGTCAAAGTCTGTAATACATTGTGCATCACCGCGTTGTACATACTCACTGCAGCTATACAATGAACACTCACAAAATGTTTCGCAATTCAAGGATGAGCGTTAATATCTCTCTGCTCTTGAATTGATATGGTGTATAATTATGATGCACACATTTATGGAATACTACTACTACTACTACTACTACTAATAGTAATTATTATTATTATAATAGTAATAATGATAATAATGACAATAATATTTAATAATACTTAATGATAATAGTAGTTCTTATTTATATCGCGCCGAATAGCCTATAAGCGTCAGACCCGCACAAATACCTTGTGCACATCCTCTTCTCCCCGGGGAGCATACTAGCGGTGGGCAACCTTATTGGTGCACCAAGCTTATATGAAATTAACCTGAGTATAGAGCCATAAAACGAACAATGTTGCAAAATATAAACATAGGACGGGGTGCAAGCTTTTGGCTTTTAGCTCATACAAAGACCCAAAATGGGTTAAATATAAATTACCGCGGTAAAAAAGTTAGAAAAAACAACAAAAATAACAACTGTGGGACATGAATTTTAGACACCATCTTAATTAACAGAGCACACCTATATTTCTTTTTTTCTTGTTTAGTCCGGGATTCGAATTTACACGGAAATACTGAATGGTATGACTGATACGTGAATGCTGATGAATGAAAAAGTAATGTAATCACGCATTCTAACATACTTTACGCATACGCATTATTGTAAATAACAATCTGGGGATACAGCTACAGAACATGTGAAAGGTGCCATCCCTAGAATATTGACATGAATATTATCAAACAGTAACGAACACAGCATGTTTTGAGACTACGCTTGCATTGTTCGGTCTGATGTATACTTATATAAAAATTGATAATATAAATGCATCAAAATATAAAGAATGAATCGTAGGTGGCGACAATAGTCAATTGACTAATCGCCCAAAATAATTAAATTACAACAACAAACAGGTCTTTCAATGTAGCTCTACGGTTGACTGGCGATGGCAGAGCGAAATGGGCGATTGAAATGATTGATTTACTGTTCACACAGGGGTATACTTATATAATTATTGATAATATAAATGCATCAAAATATAAAGAATGAATCGTAGGTAGCGACAATAATGACTAATCGCCAAAAAGAATTAAATTACAACAACAAAGAGGGCTTTCAATGTAGGTCTATGGTTGACTGACGATGACAGAGCGGAATGGGCGAATTAAATTATCTAATTACTGTTCACACAGGGGTAAAAAAAAATGCTCACCACAATACAGCTGATGAACTTTTGAACACCATTTTAGCAGAGCACACCCATATTTCTTCCCCGTTTCAATGTCTCTCTTGTTAAATTGTTTAGTCCGGGATGCGAATTTGACTGATATTGTGAATATGACATAAAATATTGTTATGCCCTCCCCCTTCTCCCCTCCCAACCCTAGTCCCATTCTCTGTTCATATTTAATTAAAACCCTAAAACCAAGGAGGTAACGTATACTGCTTTTTTATACTACCCTTAGCCATCCATACAACATTGTTATGCCCTCCCCTTCTCCCCTCCCTACACTAGTCCCATTCTCTGTTCATATTTAATTAAAGGGGTAGTTTAGTTTTGGTAGAGAGGGCGCTGCACATCACAATTTCTTTGTGAGGTAATGAAAAACTGATTGTCGAATTTGAGAGAACATCCAATTATAATGGCACAATAAACTTTTTTTGGACAAAATCGACCCAGAAACGTCTGAAATATCAATAAATATATCTGATCTTGTAATTATTTGGTGCCCAAATAATTAGATGATTTTTTCAAAAGATTAAAAAAATGCTTGCACTTTTTCAAAATTTTTCAAAAGCGTTTTTTTAAATGGTTGTTGATGATCTCTCTATTTAATAATTATTTCAATAAAACATCACATGCATAATTTTGTATGAAAATGGTTGAAACCAATGCCTTTTTAGAAAGCGCCATCTTGTGTTTTAATGGCTCTTTTTTAATGATAGCAGGCTTTTTGCTTAGTCGTTTGTAATGTTTTATACCTTTTGAGCATGGTAGAGTTATAACGATTAGTTTATAATGTTACTGGCCAGGTTTGGTTACTAAAGTTCAGCCTTACCAAAAATGAACTACCCTTTTAAAACCCTAAAACCAAGGAGGAAACATATTATACTGCTTTATATCCAATTATCCAACCCCCCCACCCCCCCCCCCCCCCCTGGCTACCCCTAGCCATCCATAAAACATTGTTATGCCCTCCCCTTCTTCCCTCCCAACACTAGTCCCATTCTCTTTACATATTTAATTAAAACCCTAAAACCAAGGAGGTAACATATTATAGTGCTTTATATCCTCTTATCCAGCCCTACCTCCCCCCGGGCTATCCCTAGCCATCCATAAAACATTGTTATGCCCTCCCCCTTCTCCCCTCCAGACACTAGTCCCATTTTCTGTTCATATTTAATTAAAACCCTAAAACCAAGGAGGTAATATATACTCCTTTATATCCCCTTACCCCCTCCCACCCCCCCCCCCCCCCCCTCCCCCCTCCGGCTACCCGTATCCATCCATAAAACATTGTTATGCCCTCCCTCTTCTCCCCTCCCAACACAAGTCCCATACCCTGTTCATATTTGATTAAAACCCTCAAACAAGGAGGTAACATATACTGATTTTTATCCCCTTATCCAGTCCACACCCCCCCCCCCCCCCCTTGGCCACCCCTATTTATCCATAAAACATTGTTATGCCCTCCCCCTTCTCCCCTCCCAACACTAGTCCCATTCTATGTTCATATTTAATTACAACCTTATACCAAGGAGGAAACATTATTATAAAGCTTTGTATCCCTTTATCCAGCCCTACCCCCCCCCCCCCCCCCCCCTTGGCTAGCCCTAGTCATCCATAAAACATTGTTATGCCCTCCCCCTTCTCCCGACGCTAGTCCCATTCTCTGTTCATATTTGATTAAAACCCTAAAACCAAGGAGGTAATACATACTCCTTTATATCCCCTTACCCCCCCCCCCCCCCCCCCTCCGGCTACCCCTAGCCATCGAAACAACATTGTTATGCCCTCCCCCTTCTCCCCTCTTAACACTAGTCCCATTCTCTGTTCATATTATAACCCTACAACAAAGGAGGTAGCATATACTGCTTTTTATCGCCTTATCCATCCCTATACCCCCACCCCCCCCCCCCCCTGGCTACCCCTAGCCATCCATAAAACATTGTTATGCCCTCCCCTTCTCCCCTCCCGACACTAGTCCCATTCTCTGTTCATATTATAACCCTAAAACAAACGAGGTAGCATATACTGCCTTTTATTCTTTTATCCAGCCCTATAACCCCCCCCCCCCCTCCCCCCCCCCCCCTGGCTACCCCTAGCCATCCATAAAACATTGTTATGCCCTCCCCCTTCTCCCGACACTAGTCCCATTCTCTGTTCACATTTAATTAAAACCCTACAACCAAGGAGGTAACATATACTGCTTTATATCCTATTATCCGACCCCCCCCCCCCCCCCTGGCTACCCCTAGCCATCCATAAAACATTGTTATGCCCTCCCCCTTCTCCCCTCCAGACACTAGTCCCATTTTCTGTTCATATTTAATTAAAACCCTAAAACCAAGGAGGTAATATATACTCCTTTATATCCCCTTACCCCCTCCCACCCCCCCCCCCCTCCCCCCTCCGGCTACCCCTATCCATCCATAAAACATTGTTATGCCCTCCCTCTTCTCCCCTCCCAACACAAGTCCCATACCCTGTTCATATTTGATTAAAACCCTCAAACAAGGATGTAACATATACTGATTTGTATCCCCTTATCCAGTCCACCCACCCCCCCCCCCCCCCCCTTGGCCACCCCCTATTTATCCATAAAACATTGTTATGCCCTCCCCCTTCTCCCCTCCCAACACTAGTCCCATTCTATGTTCATATTTAATTACAACCTTATACCAAGGAGGAAACATTATTATAAAGCTTTGTATCCCTTTATCCAGCCCTACCCCCCCCCCCCCCCCCCCCTTGGCTAGCCCTAGTCATCCATAAAACATTGTTATGCCCTCCCCTTCTCCCGACGCTAGTCCCATTCTCTGTTCATATTTGATTAAAACCCTAAACCAAGGCGGTAATACATACTCCTTTATATCCCCTTACCCCCCCCCCCCCCCCCCCCTCCGGCTACCCCTAGCCATCGATACAACATTGTTATGCCCTCCCCCTTCTCCCCTCCTAACACTAGTCCATTCTCTGTTCATATTATAACCCTACAACAAAGGAGGTAGCATATACTGCTTTTTATCGCCTTATCCATCCCTATACCCCACCCCCCCCCCCCCTGGCTACCCCTAGCCATCCATAAAACATTGTTATGCCCTCCCCTTCTCCCCTCCCGACACTAGTCCCATTCTCTGTTCATATTATAACCCTAAAACAAACGAGGTAGCATATACTGCCTTTTATTCTCTTATCCAGCCCTATAACCCCCCCCCCCCTTCCCCCCCCCCCTGGCTACCCCTAGCCATCCATAAAACATTGTTACGCCCTCCCCCTTCTCCCGACACTAGTCCCATTCACTGTTCATATTTGATTAAAACCCTAAAACCAAGGAGGTAATATATACTGCTTTATATCCTATTATCCGACCCCCCCCCCCCCCCTGGCTACCCCTAGCCATCCATAAAACATTGTTATGCCCTCCCCTTCTCCCCTCCCGACACTAGTCCCATTCTCTGTTCATATTATAACCCTAAAACAAACGAGGTAGCATATACTGCCTTTTATTCTCTTATCCAGCCCTATAACCCCCCCCCCCCCCCTCCCCCCCCCCCCCCTCCGGCTACCCCTAACCATCCATAAAACATTGGTATGCCCTCCCCCTTCTCCCCTCCCGACACTAGTCCCATTCTCTGTTCACATTTAATTAAAACCCTACAACCAAGGAGGTAACATATACTGCTTTATATCCTATTATCCGACCCCCCCCCCCCCCCCTGGCTACCCCTAGCCATCCATAAAACATTGTTATGCCCTCCCCCTTCTCCCGACGCTAGTCCCATTCTCTGTTCATATTTGATTAAAACCTAAAAACAAGGAGGTACTACATACTCCTTTATATCCTCTTACCCCCCCCCCCCCCCCCCCCTCCGGCTACCCCTAGCCATCGATAAAACATTGGTATGCCCTCCCCCTTCTCCACTCCCAAAACTAGTCCCATTCTCTGTTCATATTATAACCCTAAAACAAAGGAGGAAGCATATACTGCTTTGTATCCCCTTATCCAGCCCTATACCCCCCCCCCCCCAACCCCTCTCCCCCCTGGCTACCCTTAGCCATCCATAAAACATTGTTATGCCCTCCCCTTCTCCCCTCCTGACACTAGTCCCATTCTCTGTTCATATTATAACCCTAAAACAAAGGAGGTAGCATAATTGCCTTTTATCCTCTTATCCAGCCATATAACCCCCCACCCCCCTGGCTACCCCTAGCCATCCATAAAACATTATTATGCCCTCCCCCTTCTCCCGACACTAGTCCCATTCACTGTTCATATTTGATTAAAACCCTAAAACCAAGGAGGTAACATATACTGCTTTATATCCTATTATCCGACCCCCCCCCCCCCCCCCTGGCTATCCCTATCCATCCATAAAACTTTGTTATGCCCTCCCCCTTTTTCCCTCCCGACACTTGTCCCATTCCCTGTTCATATTTAATTAAAACCCTAAAACCAAGGAGGTAACATTATGCTGCTTTATATCCCCTTATCCAGCCTTACCCCCCCCCCCCCCCCTTGGCTACCCCTAGCCTTCCATAGCACGTTGCTATGCCCACCCCCTTCTCCCCTCCCAACACTAGTCCCATTCTC
>JBAMJV010005642.1:0-71202 GCA_037951105.1 Echinarachnius parma | reverse complement strand
TTGATTGGGGACTATACTTTTCATGCTTGCCCTATAAATACTCTGATTTTTTAAACATAGAATTCTATGAGAAATGATGTAGGTTTTTAATGGTTTACAGGGGATCCTTGAGTGTATTGTTTATATATTGTTTATATAATATAGACTGGTCTTAATTGTTTTATTTGAACATTTTGTTTGAGGCTATATAGTTTACATAATTATTTTCTTATTTAATTTGTTACATACCTTTCCATGCACTTTATGTAAACAATCCATGTCACATTTCCACTAATCATAATACATTAGTTATAGAAAAACAATTAATTATAAAGTGACATTATTGCGAGCCAATGGAAGCATTTTACTGAGGGGTTTCATTGCATTTCTTAATGGATGTATGGCACAATGGTCTGTATATTTCATTTGAATTTATTTCAATATTTCACAATTTTTGTATATAATAAATAAATTAAACAAACGTCAAGCAATATAATATGAAATACACAGAGCTATAATAAAACAATATGTAAACTACATAATCAAAGACAAGTTCATCATGTGAAATACAGGGGAACCAAAAAGAAGCAAGCTTGTAAAGTATTTAGTTCCCGGAGGTAATTGTAAAATCGACGTCATAAAAGTGCAAGTCGTCTTGTTCCCTCACTAAATTTTTCACATAACGATGTGAGTTTAAAACAAAAATAATGACAAGTTCTGAACGATGTAACTTTTAACTCAATAACATCTCTTTTTATTCGATTATTAAATAAGACCCAATGATAATATTTTAAAATGCATTCAAAATCATATCAAGGAATATATACTGATAATGTCCACTCCATCAATGAAAAGAGTTAGCTCACTCTCACCCCTCGGGCGCGATTTAGTCTCGGCCACGTGCACTTTTTCACTTTCGTCACGCTATGACAAGACTATGGCGTGCATCAAGTTATTGATGATTAGCTCCCTTTTGCTTTTCGGGGGCACGCCTCGTGCGCTCTTCCTTATAAAAAGTTGAAACCATATACAAATCAATTTTAGGTGAGAATATAAGAGCAATCAAAATTATGTTTACTTGTAAATTATGAACAACTAAAATATATTTATTTTCTATGACGTACATTGTTTTGTGTTTGCGTTCATCGCATACACGGCAACCTGTCTTAATGGTCACATGTCTGTAGTGGCCACTAAAAGTGATCCCCGTGCAGGGAACAACAATGTTATAATATATTCCCTTAGGTGGTCACTATACGCAGGTTTGACTGTACTATCATTACTATGATATGGATATTAAATGCGTTTTCGACCCCCCCCCCTCCCCCTCTTTCTCCGTCAGTAATGCGTTAAAATATTATTACGAGAGGTGCGAAGTGGAGCAAAAAAAAAACAAAAAAAAAGTACAGTGACACTGTGAGCCCAAGGAAATAATTAGTAGACAGTGCGCGGCGTAAGAAGCGACCAACAACTTACCCGCGGCCATTGAGCCATGTTTAGGGATACATTCTGATTTAATAGTCCCATAAATTAACGAGCATGTAACCATTACCCCGCATTAGTAAGAATGCTTCTTTTGGATATCTATTTGTTGTTCGGAAAAAGCATCGCTCTAGTATAGCTCGAAGACAACAATTTTCCGCGGATACCTTGAGCAACAAATCAAGGTCAAATAAAAAGATCGCACTTTAACGTGTGAAGATAACGTAATTTTGGCGCGCGATTGACGTTTAAAAAGTTTTTTTTTAAATATAAATAAATAACAAATAGGGTGAAGAGGGAGAGGAAGTGGCCGTAGAATTGAGAGAGTAACGACACACCTTGCTCATCTGATCACTTTCACTGTCTAGTCTCACCTTTGGTGCATGAATTCATAATAACTTGCCAGTCAACATCGAGTGGTCGTTCGTTGCTCGCATGTTGTTGGATCTATACCACGGTTGTATACCACTTGTTTCTAACCACTGTGCATGCTTGGATATTATACAAGTAATGTATTCGCGCAACCTGTTTCACTTCTTTGAATCTCTGGATCAATCACGAACACTTTTCAAGCCTTGACTGTAATTGTTCTCCCGTGTATCTCTTTTTTTTAAGAGTATATATAATATTGTATTCTGAAACAGAATTATTGAAATATAGATAACAACAGCAGAATTACAGCGGTGGATTTGTTAGTGGTTTCGAAGAAAGGTAATTTACATACAGTGCTAGATGATTTTGTTTTTATGAATTCATTAAAATAAAATAAAAGTAACATCCAAAATTAACACCCGACCTGGGTATAGAGCTGCAATGTGGATTAAATGTCTTGCTGAAGCACACAAGACAGCGTCAACCTGGGGTCTATAAAATAATATAGAAGTATTTATTCCAGCACTACCCAATTACCATATTAAATTTGTATAATATCCGTTTGCCCATTACAGAGACTCCGGTGATGATGGAGGAATCGCATCTTCTAAAGCAGGAGAACGAGGAGGAGGTGGTGTTGCAGGACAGTCCCCTCCCCGAGAGAAAACTTGAGCGAGCTCCAAGACTCGAACTACCCCGCATCACCCGCTGACACGCCGCAACTCACCGCCACAGAAGTTGCAGCAAGTCCCAGCAGTGAGCAGCAACACGCGCAGCAACTTCACCCGCAACAGCAATATTCAAATCACCACCAGACGCAGCAACTGCACCAACACCAGGCAGGCGTGCTGCAACAATGCGACGCCGTTGGCTACCACCTCTACAGCCACAACAACCACGGCAACATGAACAGTAACAACAACAACAATCAGCAGCACAACACCAGCAGCAAGATGAGAGGCAGCTGCACCATCGGGAGATGAGCCCACCGACGCAGTTACCGCAACTCTGGCCACATTACACGATCACCACCACAACCTCCAGCTCCACCACCACCATCACCAGCACCAGCCATACACCCGTGGCGTCATCTCCCTGCACCAGCCGCATCACTCCGGTCTCGACTCGCTCGGTACCGCCGCAGCACAGATTTCCAGTGACATCCCAGCAAGGCAGCGGCGGAGCGCTGCAGATGTCGCCGCCGGGTTCGTCGGGGGAACACGACGCCACGATTCCGTCGATGAGGTCGCCCGATGATTTCGCGTCGGACGAAGAGAAAACGCGGGAACTGATGCAGCGGAAGACGGCCAGTGATCGAGAAAGGTATTCAGACTTTCTATCGTTAATTCGTTGCCTATATAATTAATTTGCTTCATCATGCTTATCATTATATTACGTCAGTTTGCTCTTGTGGATATTCATCTGTTCAAATAGCTTATAATTATATTAGTACAGGTTGCTTTTAATTTTTTTATTTTATTTGTGGAGGTGTTGTTGCACGATTGGTTGGGCGCTTGACTTTTAATACTCTATAGGGTACCGTGTTCGATCCTCCAACAAAAGCTACGACGTAGCAGCCCTCCATCCATGAGATATTGGTTAGTTGAATATACCTGGTAATATGGTAACAAACTATATTGTAGCCCGAATGGATGCACCTACATGTATTAAAGTTGCTCATGCCTATTAAAGCATCAGAACCTTAATGTTAAAACTATTATGTCCATGCTGTTTACATGGAAAGGACAAAATAAAACCGCGATGTAATATAAAATATCATATTAAGTAAATTAAAGGCACTATCGTTTTAAATTGTTGTTCTTATTATACGCCATGAGTCATAATCCCACACGAAGATAATAATAACAATTCCGACATAATTTATTTGTGGTATGACGCACTGAAAAGAAAAAAAAAACAGTTCAAAGAACATAATGTCTTACGCTAAAACATATCTGTTTTAAAAATGAAAGAAGTTATTGTGACAAATTTTATACGGTAGTTTTGGTTTCAGTGTTTACTATTCTCTTTGCAGTACATGTACCTGTATAGACTATTATAGGCCCAGTGGGGTAGCGTTAGTATACTGATTAGGTGGGGAAAGAGGGGCGATACTTTTTATTTGGGGACATTATATTTGTTTTGTCTTCTTTATTATTGTTTTAATTATTTGTTATCATTTTGTTACAACCTTACTCTCTATATTATTTTTTTCCAATATATGAGGAGCGGGGCATGTGCCCCGAGCCCCCCCCCCAAAAAAAAAAATGTATAGGCCCTACACATGCACAGGTCTATAATGTGCCCAGCTCGGAATGGGGCGAACGACATTTTAATTGCTCTACTTTTGGCGGTCTCGTCTGCATATTTACATTACATTATCAGCCGCCGCGGGACCCCTTCAGTAGAGAATTAATCAGGACTTTCAGATTATAATCTTATCCGAGGGTAGGGGTGGGGTGGGAGTGAGGAGCATTGGCACACAGGCAAACAGAGGGGCTGAGAATGTTTTGTTGTTGCATGAATATCATCCTGTATGTCTTCACAATAACACTATCGTAGCTCTTAAATCTTATGTTTTTGCCAGAAATGATATAAGTTTTTTCTCAATTCAGACTATTTTGCTCTCATCAAATTAAAACAAAATTGCCCAAAAGTCGATAGTATCATTGCCGATTATGAGAATCTTGCTCTCCCCCCCCCCCCCTTATTATCGGGGCACCCTTGTCTCGTTCAATAAACAGATATATATAAAGGGGTGGACGTTTGCAGGAGTGATTATAGAATGGAGAGGGGATCTAGCTTGAAAAATAATAGTTCCAATTGTTTTACCTGATAGGCTGTTTATAAACACATTATTTGCATATTTTCTCACCCACGGGGTGCGATGGGGAAAAGACAGGGGTATTGTTATGTGACCGGATACATTTGGGTGTTGGTGGTTGGGGAGGGGGGGGGGGGGGGGGGCTGGTAGCGTGTCTGAATATCTTATATAATCTTAATTGTTTTATCAGCAAGGCCGTCTTTACCGACTAATACCCAAATTATTCGCCTAATTTGATCGATATCGCCTCAAGATGTAATCGCCCTCTTTCATTATGGAATACGTTCCTTTGATCTTGGTCATATAAACTATAATAATTGTGCCCTTAAAGGAAGACTATAAAACTTTCAAATATTTGAGTATCGCATATTACGAATACGGCATGTACAGTAAAAATGAATCTTATTTAGTATTTACCATGTTTATGTATTATAATTATGTCGTTGTTGTTAGAGGGAAAAGAGATGATTTTCTCGGTTGTTATTCAACATTCCATCATAATTATTTTACGCTTACAACAATCTTTATTGGCGGCGAAACATAGCGAGGAACCGGGTCCTGTATTTAAATTGTCATTCTCAACACACACACACACACAACACATCCGAAAAGCAGATTTGAAATTTGTTGGACCCTTATTTGCCTCCCCACTCTCAGCACCCAAAACAGTACTTAAACAACCACAAGAGGTCGCGAAAAACTCAATTTGTATGAGATTCCAATTTTAGTTTTTAGATATATTGCATTCGAATCACGCTTTTTGTATAGTGTGTTACAATCTTACTTAGATAGCAATGTGCGCGACAATACACAATAATTATGTAGCATACGTGAAAAAGGAAATCTATTTGTGGAGGTGTTGTCGTACAATTAGATAGACCTTTTGGTGACTTAATTCGATCGCGAGGACCCGAGTTCGAAACCGATTGTTACCCTGGCACGTAATATGTCCTTCAGCAAGACATTTGCATATAATTATATACAGTTGCTGGCGTATTAATTTAGGCCTATCAATGGGTGTCATTACCGGGTGTTAATTAGCTTTGCGCTATTGGCTGCATGTGGCTAGTACGCTCCCCGGGCAGTTGAGAGGATGCACTAGATAGTAGTGTATGTCAGAACTGCACCAAATAAACAGGGATACTCTTTTGCGCAACGAGTCTGTGCACATTGGGAAATATAAGTGCCTTATATTATGACTCCATCAATATTGTTATAACTTAGGTTTTCCCTCCATTTTCAAACTTTGGTCATACATTTTCATAAATAATAATTGTTGACTTCAATTCCACCCGAAACCTCATCTTTTCCCATCATTTTCGCATTCATTTCGCATTCATTTTCGCATTCATTTTCATTTTGGGTCGGAAACCTATACAAATTATAATAGTGATGAAGTCCTAATAACGCGCATTATGTCCCGATGTAAAACAGAATCATGTCGCAAGTTATTATCCCTGGTCATTGGGAACAGTTCAGATCCACACGATAACATGACATTAGACCCGTTCACACAGAGAAATCAGTGCGATGCAAATTTGAATCGCGATCCAATTTACTCATAATATTCGTGCCTATATTGTCGAGCACAGTGTTATCTAAGTAAGATTGCAACACACTATTATCCCAGGATGTGCGCGATTCGAATGCAATTTCTAACCCGTTTTAATGGAACCTCATACGAATTAAGTGTGTCGACCTCTGATAGTGTTGTAAAGCCCTTTGCAGACAGAGCCGACTCGACCCGAACCGACTGGTTTTCATTCGGATCGGCTCAGTTTTCAGTGCCTCGCGACACACATTTTGCCAGTCAAGAGACAGTCGAATGCCAGTCGGCGCCGATTCAACAAGATGAATCGGCTCCGACCGACCGGGCCCGACTCTTGCCTGATTGAAAACCACTCGGATCGGGTCGAGTCGGCTCTGTCTGCGCCGGGCTTATGTTGTTTGGAAGCTGGGTGGGAGGTAAATAAGGGTGCAACAAAATGTCAAATCAAGTTTGACAATGGATGGGAAAACCTATACCATTTTATAATGATCATTTCCCTTGCAGTAATTTCTCCCAAACTGTAATGTTACTACTAAACCATTTTTTCGCTTGCAAAAAAAATATTGAAAGCTCGATCCTTATCCATATACATGTATTATACTGAAATTAGCAATCACGACATTTTATGTTATAATTTGTCATAACTATTTGGTATCTATATAATGTTATCGTACATTGCCTGGTTTGGTCGGACGGATTGGGGGCACACCTTTTGTATTTCATTTCTTTAAAAATGCCCCCTGTATGTTTTCTATTGTTGTATCACATTATTGGGGGCCCCGTGCCTCCCGTAACTACCCCACTGTTATCGTCGCCTGTACCCTAATGTTTTCCCGCCATGTTTCATTTGTTTTATATAGCTTATGTACGTTTCCGCCAGTTGTTTATGTTTTCCATTATAATAGGGCCTATACCCACCAAATTGCATTGTTACAATCGTATTGATGTATTATTTTGTATTGCATAATTAAGTTTGAAATATGAATAGGCCTAATCATCAATAAAATAGAATCAAACTTATCCCTCTTGTTCTGTCTTTACCATCACGCTGGTGTGACCCGTGCAGATCGCGCATGCGCGAGATGAACAACGCGTTCGAGATGCTCCGCGTCAAGCTGGCCCACCGCAAGCAGCCCGGTAAGAAGATGTCCAAGATACAGGCACTCCGCTTCGCCATCGAGTACATCAACGACCTCGAAGAGACGCTGACGATGACGACACGGTTGCCGACCACGGGCGGGGCGTACTACCACTGGGCCAGGGCTCGGGGCTTTATCTGGGCGAGAGAGAAGGTACGGATATACCGCGGGCGCCCAAGGTCACTTCCATACACAATTATTGCTACCCACCCGTGTCTATTATAGCCTATATATTTATGAAATGGATCCTATCCGACTTCATGAAAGTGAAAATCAAGGGTATATTATCATGTTGCCGTAATGTTGTTAAATGATGCGCGAACTCGCTCATTTTGCTCCATTTGGTAAAATACGATATATCCTTTTATATATATTTTTCTTCTGAAGGGACTCTTAAAGGTGCACCTGTAAAGTGTCAGTTATTGCCCAAAATTACATTTGAGACTTCAATCCTATACCAAAATCATTGTAAGATATGTCCGAATGATGTGTGAAGGTTTCATTGAAAAAGAACACTGCTTTCCTGGTTAAAAAAGCGAAAATTTGCGTCAGCTTTGACAACAAATTACTGTATAACGTGTATGAGGTTTATGACCGTTCATTAACGCTCTTGAGCTGAATGATTATCAATGAGAGATATCCTCATACTAAAGGGGCAGTTAAACAAATCTAACCCTATTTTATTCTTCTCTTACCATAAGCCAAACAACGCGGTAGAAGAGAAATGTGGAAGCTCCAAGTAATTTTCGTGGAGTTAGACAAGTCTGAAACCTACCCAATAAAAGAAAAAACAACAACAACACAATATGTTTAAAACATCGACGATGCAATATACTTAGCTTTGTTTTAGGACGCGGGTGCGTATACTAGGCAGTCATGTTGGGAGTGACCCCCGAGGGACGGCAAGAGAAAGAATGGGTGTAAAGTTTGTAACAACTTTAAAACTTTATAAAGCGTGTCTAAAAATAATTTAAAATGTATATTATAATATACAAATTTCATTATTTTGAGAAACGCATCCTCTTAAATAAATGTCTTTACATTAAAGGAATATTGTTGAGTTTTGGTAAAGAGAGTACAGTTTTCGTCAAACTGAATTTTAGTAACCAAAACCTGCACCATTACATTACAAACTGATATATGTATATATAACTCCACCATGCTCGAAAGGAATACAAACTTCAAATGACTAAGTAGAAAGCCTGTTATCATTTTAAAAAGAGCCGTTAAAACTAAAAAAGGCGCTCTCTAAACACTCATCGGTTTGAACTATTTTAAATGAAATATTGAGCATGTGATTTTTTGTTAAAATAGTGATTAGATAGCTTCTAGAGATAATCAACAACTGATTAAAAAAAACTCTTTTGTAAATTTTTGAAAAGAAGAGGCATTTGTAAACAAATTTAATAGCTGGTTCAAAATTATTGAATATTTGTGGGGCCCCACAACTATTACAAATGGTTATGATTATGGATATTTCAGCCATTTCTGAATCGATTTTGATCAAATAAAGTTTATTCTGTCATTAAAATTGTATGCTCTTTCAAATTTGACACTCAGTTTTTCATTATCTCACAAAAATTATTTTGTGTAGCGCCCTCTACACCAAAACTCAACTATCCCATTAACTATCCATTGTATCCAATAGATATTTGATATTTCATACGTCATATTCACGTTTGCTAAAATAAAAATGTTGTTCTCCACAGGCAAAGCTGCAAGATTATGGAACGCCCATGCAGTCCGGCATAGATATGACGTCACACGACCCGAATTGTAACAACATGGTGGTGAGTGGGGCAATGGACTCGTATACTACCACCACGCTGCAACCTCTGCAACATCACCAACAGGTGCAACAACACGTGCCACAGCATCAACAACAGCAACCGCAACCACAACAACCACAGCAGCAGCAGCAGCAGCAGCAACAACAACAACAACAACAACAACAACAACAACAACAACAACAGGCCACTGATCTCATACTTGACTACATGACACAAACCACGCATGCGCAGTATCCGAATGCTGCTCAGTGAAACTACTGCCACTTTTGTTCCAACTTGCAACATTTTTGTCTTCTCTTTTTTTCCTTTTTCTCCTTTATTTCCTTCTTCCTTCCTCTATATTTGTATTCGTTTATTTATGTATTCATTAATGTTTAAGAAGTATAATTATTATTATTATAATTCAGTAATATTTCAAATAATAATAATTATTGAGATAACACAATGAACTGTTTTACACTTAACATCTGTATATACAATTATAATAATTGATAGAGAATGTATATTATTATACAAGTATAGGGGCGAGATAAAGAGGAATACAAAGAGTCGTCTCAGTTGATTCTGTCAAAAATATTTCCGATTTTGACCACTATAACCATGACAAAAGTTTTCATCATGCAAATAATAACTAGATGTATTTGATTTATTATTTAAACAACATTTCTTCATCAAGTTCATCATCTAGGCTGTACAGCATGTTTTTTCTTCTTCAATAATTTTGTATAAAGTTCGGGCGGTACAGTTTACTACATTTAATTCAATTTAGTACAATGTTAGTGGTATAACCAGAGAGATGGGAGGACCTCTCTCTGGTATAACATACCATGTGCAGTAATATGACGATTGTGCAATTTAGCGAAAGCATGTACATTACATGACTTATATAGCTATAGATCTTACATGATTTCATATACCTCGGTGAGTTTGTGCGTACAAATATTTCTCATGGAAATTGTGTTATCAATAATACATATTTTATTCCATCATCAATTCTTTCTCGGTCTTAGTTACACGCATGTGTCATTCATCCCTCTTTGTAGAACTTATCACAATGTTGTCAAGCAGTGCAGGCGTAGCGTGGTTGGACTGATTAGGGTGGGGGGGGGGGGCACGCAAATGCTGGAAACACATTTTGTAAATCCTGTTTTTTCAAATTATTGGGGGGGGGGGGGGGGTGCCCCCCCATGCCCCCCTAGCTACGGCATTGTTTTCAAGCAAATTACAGCTTTAGTCTATAGCTTTTGGATGTACTATATGCCGGACTGACCAGATGATGATGTCGGATTTGAATGATGGACGAAGAACCATCTACTGTATATTCATTATGAATGAACGCCAACATTATAAAACAACAACATCAACAACAACTGTAGCCTTTGGAGGAGCGCAAAAATAATATAAGGGGTAATTTTACAAATTAAAGAAATACAAAGAGATTGTAGTGTACCCAATTATTCGCTTACCCCCCCCCCCCCCCCCCCCCCCCCCCCCATTAGTGAGGCAACGCTTTACGCCATGCTGCATGTAAATAACCGACTTTAGAAATGATGTGTTTTGTTGAAACCATACGAGTACATGTATGATTGTAAAGGATTTAATATCACCAGATTACAGGATTTGTAGTAAATATGACGAGTTTATTATCATTTGTGTATTATGGAAATGGAAGAGCACTTTCTATGGTACACAAATTCGTACAAACATGGAACAAAAAGAGATACCCATATGACAAGGGGATTGTTTCATATATATAAGTAGAGGTCTTAAAATATTCATTTTTGCAGTCGTGGTCAGTATTACGGATAGTTATAAGGAATTATACACATGATTTTCCAAATTAATTTGATTATAATTGATGGCAAAATGACACAATTAGTAAACGGTGTTCACTCGTAATATATATAAATCAGATGATTAAATCAATTTCAAGATTGGAAAAATACACAAGTTCAAAATAATTGCAGGCAAATTAGCTACTTGATTTCATTATGGACTCACGGATGGCAATAGTTTGTACATAAAAGTGGTGTATGTGAGAGACGAATGGAAAAGACGCATAATGGTAATTTTCATAAGAAAACGGGTAACTTTTTGTCAGGGAAAAGACTTTTGCAAAAATATCAGCCTTCCTGTTTTACCAAAAAATGTCTTCATCTCACAGCCGGAAATAAAATAGTTTTGTCCAAAATGTTAGGTGCTTATAGGTCCACATTTGACATTTAAATTTTTTCTAAGGGGACAGGGTCAGCAGCACAAGCGACCGCCTCGTACGGATATACATTTGAACATTTTGTTTACAAAAACAATGAAGTTTTAAGAATTCAGTCCATGACATAACCAATTTGCCAATTTGCTATCCAGAGTCGTTAGGATATCGATTTAAACAATGTTGGGGCTTATATACATTTATGTAATCTATGTTTTGTATTATCACGAAAATTTCAATATGTAAGTTGGTTATTTTACTTCAATTTCCTTGAATGATTATGTGATGTGTCATTAACATTTTATGAAATGTCACAATGCAATATTGTCGGCTTGGAATATTCTGTGCATGTATAGGACCTGATGTTTGAATAACACCTTAAACTGTATTTGATATAGTGTGTAGACAGGTGTGTGTTAACCAAGAATGTATATTTACCCTGTAGATTTATAATGAAATCTAATAAAAAATCAGGTGTGTGTGAAAAAAACAAACATTTTCAACTCAATTTTTTTGTATAGGATTGATTTTCTTATATCTAACACCATGTTATCATCACATTTACCACCACCACCACCACCACCACCACCATCATCATCATCATCATCATCATCATCATCATCATCTTCATCATCATCATCATCATCATTATCATCATCATCACCATCATCATCATCATCACCATCACCACCATCAATCATCATCATCATCATCATCATCATCATCATCATCATCATCATCATCATCATCATCATCAACCTCATCATCATCACCATCATCATCACCATCACCACCATCAATCATCATCATCATCATCATCATCATCATCATCATCATCATCATCATCACCATCATCATCATCATCATCATCATCATCATCATCATCATCATCATCATCACCATCATCATCACCATCACCACCATCAATCATCATCATCATCATCATCATCATCATCATCATCATCATCATCATCATCATCATCATCATCATCCTCATCATCATCACCATCATTATCATCATCATCATCAACATTATCCAAATCCTCAAAATCCAATTGAATTCTAGCGGTTCCCTCATACATTACCTTGTTGTATTTGTAGTAGCGTGAGACATGATTCAGTTCTTAGAAGGTCCCTTTCGTTATAAAGATATTTACAATTGAAGTGTTCATGTACAAAGTCAGACAATGAGTAAGTGAATATTACTTTGCATTTTTGCTCATTACTTGACTCTATAATGTCCATATCACTTGACATTTTCACACAATACCCAGTGGACATACATACATTGTATCAACCATTCATCACTTTTTTACACATGGGCAATTCCACCGAATGACTGAATAACTGAATGACATATCATATATTTTTAGCTCTTATTTCTTTATCCCATTCGACATTTCTTTCACTTCCAAAATGTCAAGTACTTCGATAACCATCAGGGGACGAGTGCTATAACAGAACCAAAGATTGTTAAAAAGCCATAACACACTAGTAGTGTCAGGAGACCAAAATACAAATCGTAACGGAATTACCAGAGAAATTGGTCTTTACTTTAACACTAAATTTGTAATGATTTTCTCTCAAATCTACTACCAAAAAATTCTTGATTGGTAATACAAATTGCCACCTTAGATGTGAACTTTAATTTAGTACATATTTTCCCAGACCTTATCTACTATTAACCTCAGGAATGATCTTAAGACAAAATAATGTCACCGTCACGGAATAACGCCTGTGAAATCCACCTATGAAAATGCAATTTCTTGTTACATTTTTCTGATCTAAGTCATAAGTAAATAATTTGTACGCATTGTGAATTAGATATCATTAAAAATATATTTGAATATCACTGTAGACGAAAACAAGTCCTAGATATAGTATTGTGCTGCATAACGGAATTACAAGACAATTTGAATTGGTTATAAACTGTATTTTTAATTAATTCTAACTCACATTGATTCTAAGCGATCTTCTCCCAAATCAATTTAGAATGCTTTTCAGTCGTGGTCATTCCATGATATATATTTTATGAGCTTTTAAAAAAAAAGTTGGCTTCAACGGAATTTCGAACATGGTAACGGAATGACAATCTTTAAGAATTGCCCATCGAAAATGCAAATACTTCATATATTTTTCTTCTTTGATCTGCATGTGTAAAGCACACTGTGAACACTCAATGTATTCTGACTTAAAGGTGCACGTGTAAAGTGTCAGATATTGCCCCAAATATTTACATTTGAGACTTCAATCCTGTACCAAAATCATTGTAAGATATTATGTCCGAATGATGTGTGAAAGTTTCATTGAAAAAGAACACTGCTTTCCTGGTTAAAAAAGCGAAAATCCCTTTTTGGGATTGGGAGAGGGGGTGGGGGATGCAAACATTTCCGAAGTCATCCGTATAATTAAGAGCTAAAAGCCCCACAGTTGCACGCCCAGAATCAGGTGGTCTCCGGAGCTGAGAAACTAAATTTATGCAAAATAGACATTTCCAGAGTTTTCCAGAGTAAAAAAACGGCTCATTTGATGGTTGATTGAATAGCTTGTTCCCGTCTTTTGTATTATATCCGCCTAATTTTGTTTTCATCTTCGGAATTATTAGGGGGGGGGGGGGGGCCAAAACGATATGTTTGCCCCCAAATATTTTCATTGGGGGCGACTGCCCCAACCCCCTATCGTCATCATCATCGTCGTTATCATTGTAGTTGTCAGCATCGTTATCGTTGTGGTTGTCACCATAGTTATCGTCGAATTCGTCGCCTTTATCCTCGCCATCGTCATTGTCTTCGTCCACATCGTCGCCATTGGCGTCGTAATCATCATCGTCGTCGTTGTCATCGTCATCGTCATCCTCACCATAAAGCATTCTATATCCTCTATTCTAAACGGACTCGTCTCCACACGGAAGCGAAGATGGCGCTCGGCCATTTCATTCTCCATACGCGCTTCATATAGTAGAAACTCGATGGTTATCTGGTGAGAAATGAAACACAATATTTAAAAACGGTTAATGATTTTTAAAAGACTTGTCAATATCGTCACATTAAATGACGAATAAAGTATCAATCATCTCAATATACTAACTTATAAACTATAATTATCGAACAGAAAATCAATCAATCGCAGAATAAATAAATCATTACAAAACCAAAGAAACCGTCAATGAATTGATCAATCAATCTTTGTATGACCTAAATGTAATGTAATCAATCTTTTTATTACCTAAATGTAATACTTAGAATAATTTGTATTACAGGCTAAATGTATCGATATTCCTAGCAATTCCAGGTTAAACATTTCTTACAAAATGTTTTCAATATCAATGGTGTGGATACAATCGATCAACTTTACGAATTCAAATAGTCAGGTTTAAATGTCCAAATGCTCACATTGAATATATATTTTGTTTTGAGGATACCACTTAGCGTCAATGTAAATTTTTAAGATTACTTTTTTCAAACAATTGATTGTAAGCAACTTTGTGTGATCGTATCTCACTTATAACTGACGGACTCCCGTATTACGTGACAGTCAAAGTAAATAAAAGGTTTTTGTTACCTACGTATAAAGTAAATTACATGATACCTACGAATACTTATTTTTCACGTAGGCCTACTTTGTATATGTGTCATATTTTTTGCGCACAAACCTAAATTTGATATTTTTTGAAAGGGTATTTTCCACTCTTTAGAATACTGGAAAATAATTCTGATTCACATCTTATTAAAAAAATAATGAAAAGTGGTACATTTAACCTCATGTTTTTAAGACAGGAGAATCTCAACACACTAATGTCTGAGTAATGACACATTTGAACTTGAAAATGTATAACAGAGTGATGTTCAAGACACAATATGTGAATGTATTCATGCATGATTATCATCTTATAGATGAAATAAAAGCAAATGTTTGCATGAAGCAGATTGATTTGGAGTTCCATAATCACAGTTTCTAAGTAATTCATCGGTATTCGTAGGCAACGTTAGGAAATGTACCATTAACTTCTCGAGGCCATTACTTGGCCGTTCGGAAAGATTAGTGATGGCACTTTTTTTCTGGTTATTGTTGACATGTCTACTTAACATGTGCAAAAGCAATCAAAGCAGTTTGAAATTCGAACCTAAAAATCTGGCCGTATACACTTTTCGTTGGAATCGACCAATATACGTGGCGTGCACATGCATGTATGGGCGCCAGCATTTTTCATAGATGTAATCCTCAAATACGGTACATGTGCCCGCATATATATATGTGCCTCATCAGATTACCAAGGAGGTATCCCGGAGGTATGACTAGTACCTCCTTGATATAACTGTGTATAGTAGCCTTCTAGACAAATTAGCAGGCCCAAGGTGGCATGGGTTAGAAAGAAACACAGATCGTGGTCACACGTGTGTGAAGGTATAACCTAGGATACACAAGCACTGTAACCGCTGTCCTTAGTATAATAGGACAAGTAGGCTACCCCCAAGACAATTACCCCCAGGAAAAAACCCCTCCCCCAAGACATTATCCGGATCATCGTTTTCTGGTTATGTGATTTTGATTACGACCTGCCTGGGCCCATAATTTATTAATAAAACCCCGTTAATAATTATCTATTTTGGATGCGTGGCTTAGAATTAAACACATTATATTTTTAGTTGCCAACTAGGGTAAATTTAGTGGGTAGCCTACCCAAGGCTCATCCACGACTCTGCTTGGGGAAACACATACACATAAGCAATTTCACACTAAGGTGGGGGGGGGGGGGGGTGGGTAATTAAATAATTGTTTTATTTTATTTGTATTTATTTATTTATATTATTTATTTTATTTTTATTTTTTTTATTTTTTTATTTTTTTTTTGGGGGGGGGGGTGGGGTGGGTAGGATGTTAACTGTGTTGGGCAATCGTCTGGAGGTAATTCTCTTGGGGGTAATTGTCCAGGGGGTAGTAGAACCGCTAAGACGATGGATGATGATCGGCTACCGTAGGTAGATAATATTGGAGCAATCTTGAAAGTGCATTGGCCCGGAGTCTCTATGGCAAGCCGCTAATTCCAAAACTTTGACAAGTTACAACAATAAATTGTATCAGGAGGGAAACAAGATATAGACAACAATAGCTATTAATAATGATCATATGACGATAAAAATCCTGAGGTAAAATACTCAAGAGTAGAATTATAGGCATATTTAACAAATTTAAACCAGGAAACTAGACGGCGGTAACTATTTCAATTTTCAACTATAAAGTGTTCCATACTAAAACAAAAATCACTTTAGGTGCATACAAACATCAACGACGCTGTGCTGATCGGGTTGTGCATCCATAATAATAATACATTCCATTCATTATTTTACTCTTTAGTGGGTGAGTAGCTCATTGTTTTTGTATGTTTACTTCATTGCACTATTTGCAGCTTTTGAAGTTATGTAATGAAGGTATGTGTGAATGTATTTGTTATTTGGACGTTTAAATGTTCGACAATTATTGTCATCGCGTCACGATCACTCACTCGTTCTCAGACTTTTCGCAGTGCATGCAGTGCTAACTAATGAATGGAGTGGAGTGCAGTGGACGGTGGACATGGTGGAGTACACACAAAGTATTTTACACATGAAAGAAGTACAGGTATGGTGGAGTAGGACTGTAGGACGTTGTATAATTGGCAGACTATTGCACTATTGCCTTATAATTGCCATGGGATTCATATTCGGCATAGTGTAGTATATAAGCATATAACTTACTAGAGTCTGGACCACCGAAAAATCATTCTTTGTATTCCGCTAGCTGGATGGTTGGATCGCTACACACAAAGACCGAAGTGTGGGCAAAGATTTGTGCATTGATGATTGAGTGATTGACATTGTGTGTTGGTCACCGGCTGTCCTCGCCAATACTGTTTGTGCATATTTATATCTACATACAGAATCGCATTGCGGGAGTCCATTTTTTTTTCCGCGCGGCGTGGCATGCAGTGACAGTGTACATTGATTGCGCGAGAGGGGTGTTTGCGAATTCACTTTGACTGCACTTTGACCCAGTTGTTAATGGTTGATGGTTAATGCAGTTGTTAATGGTTACGACCCAACACTACTGGTATTAAATAGAATAATAGTATCACATAGTTTGTCATGTTTTACATACAGAGTATTTTACACATGACAGAACATGTATGGTGTTGGTCGCTAATGCAGCAGCGTTAGCCCCTTGACATGCAGGGGTGGGGCCACCCCTACAAGACAAGGGGTTAACAGCATGCTGCATTAACCCCTTACTCCATTGCCTTGAAAAAGCCTGATAGTCAGCTGCCTTCATTGTCCAAGTAAACAATGGGGAATTCCCCTGTCTACCTAGCCTTAAAACTAGATGTTTTTCACACTATTGATCAATTTGATGCTGTGTATGTCTGTATAAATTGCATAATTGCTTTGGCCTTTGTTCAACAAACAATTATAGCATGCCTTCATTGAATCATTGTGTTAATCTGTTCAAAGCTGGTTGTAAAGAATTCCTTAGAGTCACAAATTGACCTATATTCATTGTTATATACTTTGGAATGCGATACAAAAGCCACATGTATTGACTATTGTCTTGTCCAGACACCTATTGAAATGCTGCACCCCTGCAAATAGTACAAGTCAGAGTACTTTGCAGAACCCATTGTCAGTTAGGTCATTCAGACACTAATCTCTGAAATAATCCCTTCAGCCTTTTGATAATACTGGCTGGCAGACAAGCCTAAACATGTAAACAACTGTTCTAAAAATGGGGTTGAGGGCTGCACAGTCAGAAAGCTCAAGCTCAGATTGGAGCTTCAAGTCATAGATCAAATAATTTAAACACTGGAATTTAAAGTGATTCTGACATTGGAAAGCTCATGTAAGTTTTAAATTATATTCAATTCTAACCCCCTGTTATGTTAAGTTTGATTAATTGGTGAGATTTTAGCTAGAAATGATTTTATGATTTTTGCCAGTCTCACAAATTTGTTTACTGCAGCCTGCCTATGAGAGTGACCCTAGGGTGGGGTGGGGCTAGGCTAGGGCAATTCCACATCTGTCTAAAGTACATGGTCCAGTCAGCTGGACCATTTGCACGCAATACACGTTAATATGCTGTAGTTTAAAAGCATACCAGCCATTTGTACATTGTTCAGTTCAACAGTTGAAACTACGGAAAATGGACTGGAAATAATCGTTTTTTTCCTACATTTTGCGGTCTTCAAAACAACAGAGATGGTAATTATTAATCAAATTATATGAATTGTGGATCACATAAACATAAGTTTTTTTGCATTTGCTGGTAAATGGAGTGAGAAATCGGCCAGCAAAATTTTGTTTATACCAACACTTAGGGGAAGGCGTCACAATTATACATAGCGGGCGGCAGCGGGATCCTACATGCGTTCTGGCCGCAAGGGAACCATGCGTCATCGCGCGCGAGAACAAAACATGCAATTAATAGCGCGCACTAGCTGAACGGGACACCGCTGCCTCCCGCTTGGAACGAATTTCGAGTGCGCGCAATTTAAAACTGCGCGCAAAACCGTTCCAAGCGGGATCCCGCGGTAGGACAGTAGTGATAATTTTGATGCCTCCCCTAAGAACACTTGAGATTTCCGGCTCGGAATGGGGTAGATTAAACAATCTGATATAAGAGTAAACCCATGTAGATACAGTATTTCTGTCTAATAACTTACAGCAGTGAACAGGTTTACAAGCCATTGCATGCATCAATGATTAATTGGCAATACAATACATCAATTTTTAGGAGCCCCACTCTTCATAATGAATCTACAAAAGACTACAGACTACTATTAGTTCAGAAAAACGTTTGTAGAGACATATTTTGAGTTTCAACAATTATCATTCAGACATTTTTTTTTTTCATGCTATATATATTGTATAGCATGTAAACAAACACTTGTAAATGTCAGAATTATACATGTTAACTGTCTCTACAAACATTCTTCTGAACTACCATGCATGCTTGCATTTTGTATGTATGTTCTGGCATTCTAAAAAAGTTCTTAGTTATTTTTGTTTTTTAAAGTGATACGTAGATAAAGATTTGTCCAAAAGTGTTTGAACTTCAATCATATACTCATATCAAGATTGCTCTGAAAGATGTGTGATATAAAATTTATAGAAAAAGAAAAATGTTTACCTAGTGAAAAAAAGTTCAAAAATGTGTCAGATTTGATTCCCCTAAACCCCATCATTCCCGCAAATTATCCAAATGTGGATACTATGGATGATCAAAGCATCGGAATATGGGTACCTTTGACTACAAGGTGGGGAAACTTTTCCTTTAACCCGTACAGGACTCACTGGTTTTGCTGTAACATGTACTCTCCATAGACCCAAGCTCAAGTATTTTCGGGACCAGTCCTGAACGGGTAAATGAAATTCTACTGCAATATACTAAACGTAAGCTTTCAATGGGGATATCTCTTTAGATCAACTAGATCGACAAATCTATCGCTTTCATGGCCTTTTTGACATTAGTATTGTTATTTTCACTGTCGGCATTCTAGCGATAGACGCGACCGATACGCGGTGCCTTAAGAGGCAAGAACACCGTAGCTCTACAGTAAAAGTTACTTACGGAAAATCATTTTTTTTTGCACATAAAACACAACATATTTAGTATTTTGAGCGACATTTGTAGCCCTATCAATACATTTAGGGCTGTTATAATACTTTAACTCACCGATCTCGTGTGTCACTATACATGTCATTCTATAATTACGGCGAATTGTGAGATTTTCCACAATTTTCCATCACTCTTCGTCGGTCTTTCGCCGTTCAAACTGCCGTTATCGTACACAGATGCAATAATTACGGTATCGCTAGCGTGCACACAAAAAAAAAAAAAAAAAAAAACGACGCAAAATTTAAATGAGTTATTTGACTTGACAAACTGTTACCGCTACATTTTTAGCAAATAATTGTGGGCCAGTGATTCCAATAATTATTCGGTAGCGGTAACAGTTTGTCAAGTCAAATAACTCATTTAAATTTTGCGTCGTTTTGTTGTTTTTTTTTTTTTGTGTGCACGCTAGCGATACCGTAATTATTGCATCTGTGTACGATAACGGCAGTTTGAACGGCGAAAGACCGACGAAGAGTGATGGAAAATTGTGGAAAATCTCACAATTCGCCGTAATTATAGAATGACATGTATAGTGACACACGAGATCGGTGAGTTAAAGTATTATAACAGCCCTAAATGTATTGATAGGGCTACAAATGTCGCTCAAAATACTAAATATGTTGTGTTTTATGTGCAAAAAAAAATGATTTTCCGTAAGTAACTTTTACTGTAGAGCTACGGTGTTCTTGCCTCTTAAGGCACCGCGTATCGGTCGCGTCTATCGCTAGAATGCCGACAGTGAAAATAACAATAATAATGTCAAAAAGGCCATGAAAGCGATAGATTTGTCGATCTATAGATCAACCTGCTGTGACTGGATGCAATCTTGATGTTTCTTGACAAAATAAAAGAAATCAGAGAAAAAACAAACAGATTTGGACCTGTTTATTGGTAGCAGAATACATGTAGCTTGACATTATAGACATGGCACTGTCCATAGAAAATGGTTTCTGATATATATATTTGCTACAAAATGTTCTTTTTTCTTAACAGAATAATAGACCGAGTATCTCTACATGAGCGTGATTCACCATGTAAGCGGCTTATCTCTCACTTGAGCCTCGCAAAGACCCCTACATCCGTCAAGGCTTAGCCATGGCAGAAGCTACAGCTATCGCCAGCTCCCAGCCGAGAACGGTTCCTAAAATGAGTCCCGGCACAACACCAAGGGTCCCTGCTCTGTCCACTACTCCCCCACAGGGCCCGACGCGGTTGAGGGTGGTGGCCATGAATCGCGGTGCCGGGGTGAATTCGGCGGCGCGGTGGGCAGGCCGAGCTGCAAGAAATTCAGCCACTGATATCGGGAGAATGGTGGAAGCTTACAGAAGTGTTCAGAAGGTGGCTTGGCCGCTGGTCTTGTGCTATGAAAGTGCTTCAACAGTTTTGGGGTAAGCTTTTGTAAGGAATATGTATTTTGATAATGTATTTTTAAAAAAATACAAGATCATGTATATACATCTTAATTTAATGACTGACTATTTTGTGTCATTGATTATATAGCACTGCAATTGCATTACTTAGGATTTATTTAAAAAAAAAAAGATTCTTTAAGAATTTCAGGAATAACCCTGGATCGAAGGAAGTACCTGAACATTGTGAACGTCCAAAGTCCTAAACTGTTATTAAAAAAAAGATTAAATTACATTATTTTTAATTGTAAATGACATGAAGTACAACCTGGAATGTGTGAATTTGTAAAACTCAAACCTTTATCAATTGCATGTCGCGACGATCATGGTAAAAGTTCTGTGTAAAAACATAACTGTCCAATTAATGTTTTATTTGGATTAATATTTTCTCTGATTTCCAGTTGGGAGTACCCCATCCTGACGGTATGTGTCTGGCTGTGTCTTCAATTGTGTTGTGTATTCATGACACCAGGTAAGAAAAAAACAAATATAACAACAACAACAACAACAACAACAACTGCAACTACAACAACAACTACAACAACAACAACAACAACAACTGCAACTACTACAACAACAATAACAACAACTGCAACTACAACAACTGCAACTACAACTACAACAACAACAACAAATGTCAACCCAAGTATAGGGATGGATTGCATTTATATTTAAGCAGAAGATAGCCGATAAATAAATTTAAGTTTTCAAAATTTGGTCTAAATCGTACTGCACAAAAATGAGAAGCAAGCCATTTAGTGGGGCAGATTAGGATTTACAGAGGCTTGCCCCAAATATTCAGAAATAAGTATTTATATATTGTTTGCTTAAAAGGAACTAAAGAATACAACGTATTTTGGCACTTATTCCATAGTTGATGACTTGTAAACTAGGTCTGCAGAAAAAAACTCCATGAAAATAAACACAGTAGTGATTTTAGGCTAATTTTCTGATGCCAAATCTCACTTAGAAGCCAGTTTACGCCCCGCCCACATTTAGGGTCCAAAATCAGCAGCGTGATTGACACTTCATCGGCTTTTGTTAGATTACGTCAACTAGAGAATTAAGAGAGGCGTCGTGTACAGAGACTATGGGGCGAAGTTCTTTAGACGACATCACACCAATAGAGGGCAGCATAATTGATTTTGGCAATTTAGATATTTACTAATTACCCCAAAATTGATTGATTTCATGGGAAATGACTGCCAAATTCTTTTTCTTGAGGAAAAATTACATATAGAGAGCCTAATTGTGAAAATTAGGCCATTTAGACGCTGTACTTCCTTTAACTCTGTAGTTGTTTTATGGAAATTCAATACTTCAGTGCATCCATGTCCGAGCAGACAGTAACCATTGTTTGATGTACCAGGAGAATTAGAAACATTATATTTACAGAAATATAAGTCATTGTCTCTGGTCAAGTGTCTGTAACCCTTTTATTTTCATTGATAAACATTTGTGACATATAACTTATTATTCATGTCATATATCCATTGCAGGCCAGTTATTGTTCATTGGCTTCCTGTCATTGTGTACCCTTGCAAGCATTGGATACTTGTCAGTTGTGAATCGGCAGCTGTCTAAAGAGTCTGCCGCTTTAAATTCTCAAGGCAAAGGAAACAAAACTCTGAAACAGCAGATACTGTCATCTCTGAAGTCTCCGCAAACAGTTGTGACACCGACATTGTCTTCACGCGCATCATTGCCATCATTACAAGAAGCTGGGTCAGAAGGAACCAAGGGGCATGGTAATACTAAGTCAGCCACTCTACGGGGAGTTAGTAGTAGCAGTAAGATCTCGGAGCTGGCATCAGAGGGTCAAAGGTCAAAATCGCAACCAGCGACAACCCCCTTGTCTCAGTCCTTACCGACAACCTCCTCACTATCTGCCATCTCATCAGCATCCACCAAGTCAATGTCGGGGGGAGCTCAGGCTGCAAGGAACAGCCCCCCATCTTCGACATCAACGACATCCAGGGCAGTCGAAAAGAACGGTAGCGAAATGAATGTGAGTCCGTCGTTGAATGTGACGGCGGCAAGGAACCACCGTGCATCGCTGGAGATCACATGCCAGCGACGAAAGGAACTTCTCGGAGAGTACCGGCAGTTGATTAGCAGACTTGACCTGTGGTTGATGCAGGCATCTGTAGGGCTCAAGTGGCTAGAGGACACGCTCCTGTGGAAGTACAAGTGCAGAACAATTTTGTAAGTGAAATGGATTGGATATGTGTTTTCCTTAGTTGTAGGAAAGAAAATTTCCTATCTATCTTTTTTCTAACAGTTTAGGACTTGGACTGTTCACAATGTTGAGCTTTGATCTAGGGTTATTCACAAAATGCATAAAGACATTTATAGTAATAGACTATTTGGTTCCTGAAACTCTATAATATAAAAGAAAACTTTTGGAAGCAAATTCATGTTGACATGGTGAACAGAAAGAAGACATGTCTATATTAATGTTTCCTTACTGTAACTACATGTACTGTTACAGGTGCATACTTTTTCTTCCTTATCTTTTAATTACTAGCAAGTAAATATTAGCAAGACACAGATAACTCTTATGTGATGTATTGTTTTTGTGTGTGTCCCACAGATTCTACTCTGCACTTTTCATTGGATTTATCTGCATTACATACTTGCCATTCCGTTGGTTTCCCATGGCATCATCCAACTGTCTGTTCATTGCCAACCCATATAGCTATTCACGGCTGAGGGGATTCATCAAGTCTCTAATGTCATCTACAGGCAAAGTGGAAGAGGAGAGGTGTAATGATGTTACCAGTAGTGAACAAAAGGAAAGTCATTTTTGTTGTGATTTAAAAGTACAATGTATGTGCATGTATCATGTTTATAGATAGCCACTAGCCAGTCCATACAGCTATTGACCGGTGAAGATATGTCAATGTTTTATTAGATTATTGACATAGGGCTATTATAACAAAGACTCGTGGACTTGTTAACCTTCAGTCATCTAGGCTGTCAGAAGACCTCCCAACCCTTCAGATTTCGCTTAAAATATACACTTTTCAATTCCCTTTTTGCCACTGAACATTCCCCGTTTATTTCCCTTTAAATAGCAATTTCAGTGTATGCCCCAGCTTGCCCAGTGGCAACCCATGCATAATTTGAGGCAAAGGTCATATAAATTTACTAAAGTGGTTTTCCCATGCTTGTCAAATGAAAAATTTGAATAATGCAGGGAATTGCTGGAAAACTCTTCATTTCTTCTTTCATTCGGCTTCTCAACTGAAAATTAATATTCAGGGGGTTGTGAAAAGTGGGCCATATTTAGACTTTGATGTATAAATATTAATGTCAGATATTGCTTGGAAGTATCTGCTGATGTGGAAACGTATATATGGTAGATGAGTAGACCTAAAAAGTACTGGATTTTCTTTCTTGGATAGTCCAAAAAAATTTTTTAGTAAAATATTGGTAGGTCTGTTGACTCTGCTGTAAACAATATATTTGAATGTTTGGCAGTTCTATGCAAAATATCACAAACACAGGGTGACAAAACTAACTATGTCATGTGAATCCTGCCAATATGTATCATCATCATCATCATATCATCATCGTCGTCGTCGTCGTCGTCGTCGTCATCATCTTCATCTTCATCACCACCACCACCACCACCACCACCACCACCACCACCACCACCACCACCACCACCACCACCACCACCACCACCACCACCACCACCACCACCACCACCACCACCACCACCATCACCACCACCACCACCACCACCACCACCACCATCATCATCGTTATTCGTAGTACATCATTATCATTATTATTTGTATTATTGTCATTATTATTTTTGTTGTTGCAGGGTTCCAGTGAGTCCCGTCCCGTCTCTTCACACCCGCTGTCTGAAGATGTAAGTACCATGCAACCAATGTTCAAAATTAGCATCTTGGCTGGCCCTGGGCCACTTAAATTTAGCTTCCACCAAATTGAATTGATGCTTATTATTCCACTGGCCCGAACCTGATATAATGAAAATTGTAATGTTATTCTTTGTTACACCAGATTCAGGTTTCAGGCCGATGACTGTAATGTGAAAAATCTTGTTTTTACTTGCCTGACTTTGCCACAAGGCAGAACACTTAATTTTTAGCATTGCATATAACTCTAGATAGGGCTCTGTTTGCCAGGAGCCCATTCGGGCAAGTGAAATAACCTACTAAAAAAATAAGTTCTTTCTAGTAAGCTTCCTGAAAATTACATACTTTGCCATACATTACATGATTTTGCCTGAATGATTCTTTTGCCCCAAAATGACATTCTTTTGACCCGAGTATTTTGCCTGAATATGATTTGATTTTGCCTGAATTTGTGTTTGTTTTGCCCAAATATCACCATTTAATCTGCTGGCTGCAGCTCCTCTAGCCGTTCCTCACATCCGTGTCCGTGTCCGAGTCCGAGTCCGAGTCCGAGTCCTAGTCTCAACGGGAAAATCTTAAATTGCAATTCTTTTTATGACACATCAGTTTCATTATGATAAATGCCTTACAGTTAACTCTCTATAACATAAATAGTTGTCATTGTAAACTTCCATTTGTCAGAGAATTGATATATTTTAACTCTTCTTACTACAACAGTTATCTTCATAAAAGACACCATCAAAGAAATGACAAAGAGTTATCTGCAGAAATGATTTTGGGCAATGTCAAAGGTTATTATTACAGAGTATGAGACATATTCAATAAAATTTAAAAAATAATTAAAAAGTTCATAAAAAGTGTGACAGACGGAACAAGAATTTAGTTGATCTTTGTCACCCTTAAATTTCCCCAAAATACAGCGTATAAGGAACTGCTGCATATCTTTTCCTATTAAGGTTCACTGTCAAATGGATTAATGGGATATAACTTTATTCGCAAACAGTCAAGTTGCTGAAAATAATCATTGTTAAAGTTATATTAAGCATGAATTTCAGCAATTTTCTAATCCTTTTAAGATATCACAATTTTTAGCATAAAATATCAAATATCTGAAAATTCACGTTTTGTGCCATAAACTGTCAGTTATGAACATTTGATAACTACTGGACCCAAGAGGCTAAAAGCCTAAAATGATTTGAAATTTGGCCCATTGTAGACATTTTCATGGAATTACCACAAGTTATTACAATCAGAGTATGTCAGTTGGCTACTGGAGTATGTATAGTGTATTACTGAATACTGATAAAGAGTAAAGGCATGCTACTTCACATTTTAACAAAATGAATAACAAATATTGTTGTGTATATGTAATGGTCTTGTGCGTTCTGCAAAATTTACATTTTGCTTGATGTTTTTTCTTTGTTGAACGATCAACAAACTCTATGGTCCGTATGCGTATATTTTGTTTACACCACTGTTTAGCCATTTTCGCCCAAAGCGAAGCCAAGACTAGCGCCTGCTGTATGCGATACAATTTCTATGCATCAAAATCCTAGCCATTTCTCAATAAAATCGTAGTTTCACACACCATGATGACTGTGAGTGTATTGCATCTACGCCTAGATGAATATTCCTAGTCTAATCGTCGTGGTCGTAGTCCGCATCAAGATCAGCCACTAATTAATGGTCACCCTCGCCCTTGGAGTTGTCTTAGCTAGATCGATATCGCAGAGTCGCAGAGTTTGATGCATAGAAATTGTATCGCAGACAGCAGGCGCTAGTCTTGGCTTACCAGCGCGCTGTGGGCGAAAATGGCTATACAGTGGTGTACAAAAATACGGTCCGTATACCCAAACAGTATGACACGAGAAACTGAAGACATGATTGTTGAATGACTGGTTGATTGAAGATGCATATCGCAGGTCGATTGTTTTTGTTCGTTATTCGCGCGCTGCCGCTGGTATAGCTAGCGCGCGGAAGCCTAGCCGAGGATACCGTACTGTACTTGCACACGTACACACCGCGGTACACACATCGCTTAGTCGCTTCAGCTCAGGCTTTCGTAAATTAATTCATGTTCTGGCCGTAATACTTGACCGTGTCTTACGTGTTCCAAAACATAAAACGACTAATCTCAACGTCTAGTTAGGCATATAATAGCTTGTTGAAGCGATGTTACGATCATTTTCCAGAATGCCACTCAAGTGAGCAAGGTACGCTAGAACAACGGGTTTGTTTTTGCTTGTGCTGGGTAATTTTATGAACTATAAATAAATGTGGGAAAATAGAAAAAATGCCGGTCTCGTTGCCGGTCTCGGCCCGATTTTCGCCCGAGTCACGAGTCACCATTGGTCGAGTCCGAGACCGAGTCTTTTTGGCTCGAGTCCGAGTCTGAGTTCGAGTCCCGAGAAATACGGACTCGAGACCGGTCTCGAGTCCGAGTCCGGACTCGAGTCCTACAGCACTGGCAACGGGTTAAGATGATTGATATAAACATGTGTGCCTTACTTGCAGGTGGTCAGCAGTGAGGAGGCAGATGAGCAGGGTCTGGAAGGGGGTGGATCAGGCACCCCTCAACCCCTTCCCAGAGACCAAACACAACCTGAAAGGGGGAACCAGCTGGCTATTATCCACCGGTCATTGATTGCTTACAAGTATTAAGATGATTGATATAAACATGTGTGCCTTACTCGCAGGTGGCCAGCAGTGAGGAGGCAGATGAGCAGGGTCTGGAGGGGGGTGGATCAGGCACCCCTCAACCCCCTTCCCAGAGACCCAGCACAGCAGAGGGACAAGCTGCTAGGGGAGCCAGTACTAGCCAGCCAAAGAGATTTGACAGCGGCATGTGCTATCTGTGCGGAGCCCTATTTACTTCTGTGCTCAAAGAAGGGTGAGATATGCCAATATTGATTCATTGTTTCACTTACGTAGCGCTTAACCAATTCAGGACCCGAAAAATCCCCCAAATACTTGGGTCTATGGAGAATACATGTTATATAGGGAAATCAGTCAGTCCTGAACGGGCTAATGTTATGAAACTGCTTAAGCCTAGGCGTGCTACACTATTATTAACCCATTCAAAGGATAGGGTAGGTCAGAGAAATTGAGGCTGTTCACATTATGTGTATTTCTTTACTCCTTTGGGAGCATTCCTTCCAAGGACCTCAAGATCATGTTTAGATCACTTGTGGAAAGGTTTTTTACCTCTGGTTGGAGACAATTTGGGGCTGATTTTGGATACAGTTGGCTCTCCCTCCCATAAAACCAACCTAACCAAAACAAAGCAAAACAACAGAAAGGGGGCCGCCGCCTTGTCCCCTGCTTTCCCCCACTCTTTTGAAATTCTCTTGATGCCACTTCCTTCTCCATCAAATCATGTCCGTCCAGGATGCCCAACCCCGGTCATTCCCACTAGTCTTCCTCTCAGCAATCCCTCCAAATCTTCTTTAGCCTACCTCTTTATCTTTTCCTGGATTTTCAGATATCTTGGAATGTTTTTTTCTGTGTTGTTATCATTGTTTCTGTTTTTGTGTTTTTATTAACAGAGATACTGCAGACACTGCGGAAGAGATTTCTGCCCAAAGTGTTGCTTCAAGAAGGTCCCCCGATCTGTACTTGGGGCAACAGGTGAATATTTTAGTATTTCTATTTCTATTTTTAAGTTTTATGTTTGTTGTACGTAAATATATATGGTGCATCTTGCTATTTCTTGTTAGCATCAGATGCGATGCATGTATTTATATTCAGAGTATTGTACATATAGGCAAAGACAGGGAACAGAATCTCTTGAGGGATGTTACCAGATGTCTTGTACAAATATTTCCATTTTGTATCAATTTTTCTATTTTCAAACAAGTTTTATGTCTGTTGCACTTCCAACAACATGTGTGAGATGGCCTTATGGCCCAATGGTTAAAGCACCAGTATAGCAATTTATTTTGGTTATTTTTGGTCAGTTTCCACTAAATAATATAAATCATTTATATTAACACCTGTTCATAATGTTATTTTTTGTCTAAATAATATAAATCATTTATATTAACACCTGTTCATAATGTTATTTTTTGTCCATTTTTTTCTTCATAACAACCTCAGCTCCTGCTGCTCAGACAGAGAAGGAGCTCGTTTGTCAGCTGTGCTACATCAAAGTTACTGGGGAGGAGACTGTGGGTGTAAGATGACACGTACCACATTGTGCTCTAGTATATGTGCAGGGTTGAGGGACATGAAACCGTCCCAGTCCAATCACCAATGTAATGGGAATCATTGGCCCTAACTCATCGATGTCAATCTACTAGTTCTAGTTCTAGTAGATGTACAGGGTTGAGGGCTTGAAACCGGCCCAGTCCAATCACCAATGTAATGGGAATCATTGGCCCTAACTCATCGATGTCAATCTACTAGTTCTAGTTCTAGTTCTAGTAGATGTACAGGGTTGAGGGCTTGAAACCGGCCCAATCCCATCAACAAGGTAATTGGAATCATTGGCTCTAACTTATCGATGTCAATCTACAAGTTCTAGATCTAGTAGATGTACAGGGTTGATGGCTTGAAACCGGCCCAGTCCAATCACCAAGGTAATAGGAATCATTGGCTCTAACTTATCGATGTCAATCTACTAGTTCTAGTTCTAGTAGATGTACAGGGTTGAGGGCTTGAAACCGGCCCAATCCCATCAACAAGGTAATAGGAATCATTGGCTCTAACTTATCGATGTCAAACTTCAAGTACTAGTTCTAGTAGATGTACAGGGTTGAGGGCTTGAAACCGGCCCAGTTCAATCACTAAGGTAGTAGGAATCATTGGCTCTAACTCATCGATGTCATTCTACTAGTTCTAGTTCTAGTAGATGGGCTTTGGGCGGTTGGGCTTGAAACCGGCCCAATCCCATTAACAAGGTAATAGGAATCATTGGCTCTATCTCATTGATGTCAATCTACAAGTTCTTGTTCTAGTAGATGTATAGGGTTGAGGACTTGAAACTGGCCCAATCCCATCACCAAGGTAATAGGAATCATTGGCTCTAACTCATTGATGTCAATCTACTAGTTCTAGTTCTAGTTCTAGTAGATGTACAGGGTTGAGGGCTTGAAACCGGCCCAATCCCATCAACAAGGTAATAGGAATCATTGGCTCTAACTCATCTATGTCAATCTACTAGTTCTAGTTCTAGTAGATGAACAGGGTTGAGGGCTTGGAACCGGCCCAATCCCATCAACAAGGTAATGGGAATCATTGATGTGGATACAGTTCCATAGATGTGTCGCACTGGGTTGACAAGAGCCCAGGGCCCATATTCATTTCTATTGTATTTTCATATACATGTAATGTATATGAACAACTTGGCTAATGCATGTGATATTCACTTTGGCATGCCGTGCAATGCCACAAGTTTTTACATCAGAAATGACTGCAATCATATTGGATATCCCTTGCAGTGAAACAACTATGGGGGTCTGAAGGCACTTTCCTTTTAGCCCCAAAATGCCGAAAAGAGCCCCGAAAAATCATGAAAGAACCCCTTTATGGAGGAGTCTCATGCATTCCGTCTCAAAATTTAGTTTATTCTTTGGATCTGAAGTGTTAGTAACTGGCAAGACTTATTCTCCAACGACAAATCAATGGTGGAAATTTATAGAATGTTTGTTTAAGAATTTTTTTTGGACAAACTAAAGCTGGTTTCATCCTTCTATACAGGGTGGCCCAGAAAGAATGCAACACCTACGATCGTTAATTTCATCAACACCATCGACCAAATGTCATTGTTTTTTGTTTGATTGGGTAGAACATTCTTTTTCCAACAAAATGATACCATGAGCATTGATTTTGGGTAAGGCGTTTGGATCCTAGGGCCATTTTTCTGAGGCAATGTCGTTTCCTAAATTTGCTACTTTTTCGTCTCCAGCGATCCTCGGAACACTGAGACATTCTCGCCCCACGGCCTGCCGTAGAATTAGCTGTACATAAGAATGGCTCACATTGTCTTCCTTACAAAGGGAGAGCAGTCATGCAGTTCTTCTGTACAGCTAATTCTATGGCAGGCCATGGGGCGAGAATGTCTCATTGTTCAGAGGATCGCTGGAGACGAAAAAGTAGCAAATTTAGGAAACGACATTGCCTCAGAAATATGGCCGCAGGATCCAAACGCCTTACCCAAAATCAATGCTCAATGCTCAAGGTATCAAACAAAAAACAATGACATTTGGTCGATGGTGTTGATGAAATTAACGATCGTAGGTGTTGCATTCTTTCTGGGCCACCCTGTATATAAACAACAACAAAAACGGCATGAAAGAACTACTTAACAATCAGTTTGGTTGATTGGGACAAAGTTACTAGATCCCTTAAAGGAGCAATTCAATTGACCTGTATCGGAATATTCATGTATTTGTGACTTAAACAGTTAACTGGAACTCAAAGGGTTGCTTAAAACAGTACCTAGCAAAAAACTTAAATTTACCAGACGTCACATTCCATTTTAACATTCCCCATTTCTCTCAGACACACACCTACAATAACGATTAAAGTGATACTTTTTTAGAGTGATTTTGATATTATTCCTTAGCATGCAAATTCTGAACCAAATTATTCCTTCCCAGTAATTCTGTCACCATTTTTCCCCCTCTTTTTACAGTAAAGTGCTATGCATCTATGAGAACTGCTAGAGTTCTAAGTAAGTTTTGCCGATGTAGACAATGTTACTAGACCCAGTAAGAGTTGTATGTGTGACATTAAGTGCAACTTTATCAATCATGTCATGTGATTTTTTTTGTAAGAGCAGCAGTACATTTATGTATGCAAATAATTATTTAATCATGCAAAGATAAGATAAATATCCACCTGTAGTTATCCTGTTTTTGTTTGACTTTTTTTTTGGTAGCAAATAATAGCTGCATTTATGGTAAAATCATGGTATGTATTATGAAGTTTAGTAAGTACTATATCTTAGTGTAAATTTGTTTGCGTTGTCCATGTGTGTGAATTTACCATGACCTCCGAGAGTCGCACCTTATTTGTGAGAAGTTCTTGACATTTGAACGAAAACACAACATATTAGATAAATTAGATTATATTCTTAGTGTAAATACATGACATGGAAATGACATATATATGTGTTCCCAGTATTGATATGATAAAAGATGTATTTTATAATGTGCAATGATAAATGTCTAAAATGATACCTGAAATATTTTTGTTGGTCGTGGAGACACAAAGAATTATAGAATTATAGCACTTTTTCAGAAGAATCATCATAAACATCGTAAATTTTGTTACATGTACTTCAAAAATTTGTGGCTGTCATCTCCGGCTTTCCTCAGCATTGTGACCCGACTTGACCTTTCTGATGTAATGGTCAATTATTGGTTGATTGACATTTCAAATAACGATTGACAGTTTCTGATGTAATGATCAATTATTGGTGGATAGCCCGGTGGTGTCACCTCGTATTCAGAGGTACGACACATGATCGTTCTAGAGGTTGAAAATGACCCCGTATTTCGCAGGGTTTCAAGTACATTTTCAGGAAATTAGAGTACAAAGTGGCCTTTAAAAGAGACCCTTATTTTTGCATTTCAGGCACATACTATAACAAAGACCCTCTATTTTCAGGATTTCAAGTACACGAACAAAAAACTAGTACCCTTGCGAAATGTATTACATCTCGCGAACATCGTCGTGCATGAAAATAAACCTTGTAGCCATCACAAAAACATACCTAAATTTCAAATTTCGCGAACATCGTCATGAAAAAAATTGTCGCGTACATCACTTTGAAAAAAAGACCCTATTTATGGAATTTTGCGTACGTCGTCATGAAAAAAAGACCCTATTTGTCCATTTCCGCGTGCAAGTAAATATCGCGTTCACATGCGAAAAAGACCTCTTTTCACTCAAAATTGTGAACGATCATGCGTGTCCATGGCCAATGTGTAGTGACACCACCGGGGTGGATAGACATTTCAAATGATTGACAGTTGACCCTTGCATCAGAAAGGTCATGTCAGGTCACAAGTCTGTCATAGACCCAAAATGTTTGATGCGAATGTTTTTATTTTTATCAACATTTTACAATGATTCTTCTTATGAATTACCAATGCAAATGAACTTTCATGCTACAATAGTACTTTTGATTTCCATTATTGTACACGAGTCAGTATTTTGAATGTGATATGTGTTGTATAGATCTCTGCAATGAGTCAGACAGTATATACAAAATGTTAACACAAATGTAAACGAGAGTTTTGTATTTTACTTTTTAAGTTGATGATGTGACACATTATTTATATATACAGGTATATACAGATTTTATTTACAAATTGCTCCTATATATATCAGTTTGATGTGTATTATGGTGATACAACATCATGCAATAGTTGTATGTTACATGTAAATTGACATAGCAACCTTTTTTGCATTTTAAATGGAGAAAAAATGTGTTCAGTATACATAGCTCAATGAGAAGAGTAATTATTGTCATGAAAACGTCACATTCATGTGACGAAAGGGTTTATGTTTTATTGGTCTACTCTCATTTGGTTCCAAGTCAAAGTTTGGTCTACTACATGATGCTTAGAACTTCCTTTTTTTCCCCAACTCAGCTTGATTCCCAACTGTAAGCATAACCCTCATATTGTATAAATGCCAGTTCCTAACCAGTGGAGGTGTTGAGGCACGATCAGATAATGGTTTGACTTCAAACCACAGGAGCCAAGTTTGAATCCCATCGATGCCCCAGCATTTGTGTCCCTCAGCAAGGCACATAATCCACATTGCTGCTCTCCACCCAGGTGTGTAAATGGATACTCGGCATGGATGAGGGTGTGTAAAGCATGAGTGCACTGTAAAGTACTGTAGCACCTGCTGGAATACTCCCCAGGGAGTGAGAGAGAGCACAATTAGTGCCAGATTGACTGTGGGTAATTTGTATCTGATGGGCGAGTTAAACATACTTTGAGATGCAGGTCCCTCTGGGAGAACAGAGCAACTCATAACAAAAAAGCACTGTAGAGGCTAACCTGGATCTAATCCTAATGCCTAATACTAATCCTAATCCTCAGCCTCTGAAGTCTGTTTTTGCCAGTAGACGAAATGGGTGTAGACCAAGCGACAACTAAAGGAGCCATTATTTTGACTTAACTCAAACTGAACTGAGCGCCAAAAGAAACTTATCACTTCTTAAGAGCGGCGCTCACTAAAATCCATAGCATCAAATTGAATCATATTTAGGCACAGATAAGTTATTATTCTCCTTATGAAGCATATCTGAAAAATTAAAAGGTTGTTTTTTCAAAAAAAGAGGAAAATTGGAATCGTACAGGTCACTTTTCAAAAATCACAGAAACTGCTCGCCTTCCGGGCACGGAGCTCGGTACAGACAATAGCCAGTCTGGTGGTTACATAACCCGCCTTTGAAGTTGAATGAATAGCTATTGAAAGTTCTGAATAGACCACCTTTCGTGGAGGTTCGCAGCGAGCAGATTCTGTGATTTTTGTAAGTGATCTGTAGCGATTCCATCGCATTTTTCTCTTTTTTGGCAAAAGCAACCTTTTAATTTTTCAGATATGCTTCATAAGGAGAATGATATCTTATCTGTGTCTAAATATGATTCAATTTGATGCTATGGATTTTAGTGAGCTCCGCTCTGAAGAAGTGATAAGTTTTCTTTTGGTGCTCAGTTTAGTTTTTAAGAGTATTATTAAGTATATTGTAGTCAGGCCGAATTACTTAATTTTTCAGCTGGCTACAGAAAAAAAGTTCAGTGGATAATAGTAAACAAATGTTCACTCCAATGCATATTTGAGTGTCGGTACTTGGATTAACTTCAAACGTTTTGACTATTGCTCATATCATGTAGTAACTATTAAAGCGATGCTCAAACTATAGCCATTGGAGACAGTATTAAATCTGATTTATGGACAATTGTCGTGAACGATGGACAGTTATTATAATGTATGGACATACAAGTACCATGTACATTTTCATGGGCAAATTTACCTTTGTAACTTCCCGTATTATGTTAAAGTTACGTTCATATATTTTTGTTAGATAAACTTGTTGTGTTATTTTGAACATATGTGTGCGTTTGTGTTCTTGTATGTTTTTCATTTGCAATAATTTTAGTATGATTTTGTTTTAATCTTCCAATTTTATCACATACATATGTACTTTCTGGTGACTTCCCAACATCTAATAAATTGGCCAAGGATATATTATGTTCATGTTATAAAGGTTATATTTAAAAGGACCACCAGCATTTATAAGGGATGTGAAAAATAAGTTCTTTAAGTTTATTTGCTACTCATTACCGGTTTCTTAAACCATAAGGTATTTGATGTAATATTTTAAAACAGATACGTTAACATTTGTATGAAAAAACAAATTCCATGTATTTGTAAAATGTGTATACACATGTACATCTAGACCTCAACATGCACAAGTATGTATGAAATTTAATATTAAATTATCTTTGTTCTCTTATGAGTAAATTTAATTAGTTTATTATGTAGGTTTGCTATACAATTTAAGTGTGTTGTTTTATATCATGATATGCCAGCCATATACTTTGTATGCGTGTTTGTTCTAGTATTTTATGCACATGTAGCATATACATGTACTTTCAATGTCAGTGGTCAATTTCAGTTGGGCAATATTTTTAAACTGTGATATATAAGATTCTGATGATATATGCGTTCACTGCTGATCTGGTAATATGTAATCATGCGACTGTACGAAGAAAATTGTTTTCAATAAATGCTTTATCGATTAAAGTAAAAAAGGGTTACTTGATGTATACGTGTAATTTTGAGTTTTGACAATAATATGCACAAGTAGTGGTGGCGAGCACCTACCAAATAGTTCAAATTCAGCAAAATTATTTGTGTTAGATTTGTTTCTTCTTTGCATGTCACATAAACACAGCAAATGATTGAGTCTCAGAGACCTAAAATGGATGATTCTTTGATTAGTGGGTGAACACCCCAAAAATCATTCCTTAGGATGATTTCGGTGACACTGTTTTTTGTTTTGTTTTTGTGGTTGTTGTTTCTGTTGGGGGGGGGGGGGGGGGACATTGTCTTAAACAAGTGTTACTTTCCAAAGGAATTTTGCTTACTTTTACTGATAACTGCATAATTCCCGTCATTTCTAGACATATAATTATTTCCTCTTGGGTATCACTAATAATGGAAATAAGAAGTGTTTTTGAACCCTCTATCAACTGTTTTAACTGACCACTGGAGGCTGCCATGTTTTCCAACTGTACCATAATTATGAAACGTCATCTGAGCTCATCTGAGCGTGCACTAACAATAGCGGGTTATGTAACCGCTGTTGTTGAATCTGCTGCTATGTCAGAGGGAACGTAACCCGCTTTTGTTCGTGCAAATCGAATGACGTTCATGCGGTACCGTTGGAAAAAATGGCAGCCTCCAGTGTTCAGTCTGAACAGATGGTTTATAATCATTTATTATATCCATTATAAGTGATACACAAGAGGAAATACACGACTAGAAGTGACGGGAATTATACACTTATTTAGTAACGGTAAGCGAAAAATATACCAGCGAAGTACGGTACAGGTAGAGCATGGGGTGGTTAAGTCGCTCGTCGATCTTAACGATATGATTACGTTAATTAATCCACCTGGGCATAGGGTAAGATATATGTTGGGCCGTATGCATAAAAACAAGCAATTGCTTGTGCTAGCCTTTTGCTTGAATCGGTATGCATAAAAACAAGCAATTGCTTGCAAGCAAAAGCATTTGCTTACAAGCACAAGCAATTGCTTACTGCTCGTAAGCAAATGCTTACCAAACAAGCAATTGCTTAAAACCGTATGCATAAAACGAACCTTTTACTTGTCTTGATAAGCAATTGCTTGCGTTTTTTCAAGCACATCCAGACCAGCTTGAGCTCTTGCTTACTCAGGGCATTCGCGTTTAAGGATCAATTTTTCGTACCGTTTCAGGATGATTTCAAGCTCCATATTCCAGAGGTTATGTTGTGATCAAATACCTGTTATTTTAGACTTTTTACGGCAATTTTTGTCCATCGATCTGCACAGAAACCCCCCTGATGCTCCGCGCTGTTTCCCCCCTATTTGCGTAATAAAAAATACTGCTGCCAGGTCGGGCACGAAGCGTTGTTGCCCTGCAGTGCGATGTTCGCACAACCGTAACGATCCTTTGTCCAACACGTAAGCAATTGCTTGGCAGTGCAAGCAAAAGGTTTGAGCACAAGCAAAGGCTTGTGCATACGAATTTAAGCAATTGCTTGAACTTGATCTTTTGCTTGACAAGCTCTTGCTTGTGCTTGAAGCATTTGCTTATAAGCAATTGCTTGTTTTTATGCATACGGCCCAATGAATTGAGCACACGTATACTTCATGATCCAATTACCAGTAAATTCATAATCATCGAAAAGGTCACGGAACGAATTTCCCCCCTGTCTGCAAAATATTACGGACTTTTCGATTTGTACGTTCACTAGTGGACTGGTACAGTGACGTCATTTTTTGAAGCAGTGCGCATGCGCATCTACGTGCCCGTCGTTCGTACCAGATATCTAATACGTGTACACCACTGTTTTGCCGTCGGTCTAGATCTGTGACGACAAGCACTATTTGTGGCTACTAAAAGCAACGTCATATAGCTGTATATTTCTCGTTTCTCTGCTGTGGTCTCTGTAAACAGGTTAACTGAACTATATGATTTAAATGAACTTGTCTATAAAGGTTACCTGTTTATAGCGTCCACCCTTTTTGTCTGCATTGGGTGGTCACTATACACAGGTTTTACTATCTCATTTTAATTCTATGGAGTTTGTCAATAATAAGTTACCTGATTATAGCGCCCACTTCCATTGTTTCATTTGGGTGGTCACTATACACAGGTTTGATAGTACACTGTGTTATGAAATTTGTCTATAAAGGTCACCTGTTTATAGCGACCACATGTCTTGTTGCACTTGGGTGGTCACCATACAAAGTTGACTGTATATGATTTTATGGAACAGGTCTATAAAGGGCACCTGTTTATTGCGGCCAATGTTCTTGTTTTCCATTTGTGGTCGTTATACACAGGTTTGACTGTAAACAATATGTTGGCACCTGTCTATAAAGGTCACTTGCAATTAAGTGTCAATTGTATTGTTTCCATTGAGTGGTCACTATACAGAGGTATGTCTTAATAAGATTGTATAGAACCTGTCTATAAAGGTCACCTGTTTAGAGCGGCCATTTTTTTCTCATTCCATTTGGTGGTCATTATACACAGGTTTGACTGTAAACGATATTTCGGAACCTGTCTACAAAGGTCACCTGATAATAGCGGCCAATTTTCTTGTTTTCCTTTGGTGGTCTTTCTACACAGGTTTGACTGTAAACGACTTTTCGGAACATGTATTTCAAGGTCACCTGATCATAGCGGCCAATTTTCTTGTTTTCCATTGGTGGACATACACAGGTTTGACTGTAAACAATATTTCGGAACCTGTCTATAAAAGTCACCTGATAATAGCGGCCAATTTTCTTGTTTTCATTTGGTGGTCTTTACACACAGGTTTGACTGTAAACGGTATTTTGGAACTGTCTGCAATGGACACCAGTTTATAGCGGCCAATTTGTCATATCCCTTTGGTGGTCATTATACACAGGTTTGACTGTATGTTGGCACCTGTCTATAAAGGTCACTTGCAATCAAGTGTCAATTGTATTGTTTCAATTGAGTGGTCACTATACAGAGGTTTGTCTTAATAAGATCGTATAGAACCTATAAAGGTCACCTGTTAAGAGCGGCCATTTTTCTTCTTTCAATCTGGTGGTCACTATACACAGGTTTGACTGTATTGGATATTAAAACCCTTTTTTTTTACAAAACTAGTCTTCTATTCTCTGCAAACTTCGCACGAGCAATGCATGGCGTAACTATCCCGAGACTTGAACGCCCGTCGTCGTATGAAATCGAAAAGGTAAATAGCAACAGTCAACGTGCCTAGTCAACTCATATGTGGTACTTCACTGGGACGACAGGTCAACAGTCCTCGTATCAGCGATCGAAAACTCCCTATTAATCGTTGCAGAAACACCAACTAGATCGAGAAAACAAGATCATGAGCAGATACTGACTCGAAAACCCGGGTTACAATTATGCGTTGGTGTTAATTGGGAGCCTTGCTATTCTTGTTTGCGGAATAATTGTTTGCTATTTGAATAGTTTTCATACAAATTAAGTTAGGATATTGTATGATGGTCACATCGCCGGAGTAAGCTACCTGTGATGACTTCAGTTTTACAGAAAATTAATCTATCAAATTAAAAGCAAGCCTTATTGCAGATCAACATCATCTTGATCATACCAAACATTACATCAGTTTCTTAGTCAGAGATCTATTTATTTGATCTGGTTTCATTACAAGCGTGCCATGCAGTATTCGTCCGCATATCCACTTTCTGCATACAGCACAATCAACGCAAAATGCAACTCTCATTTAATCTTGTACGTACCTAGTATTTGGATTAAAGGGATAGTTGAGTTTTGGTAAAGAGAGTACAATTTTGGTCAAACTGAATTTTAGTAACAACCTGCACCATTACATGTTGTAGTTATAACTCCACCATGCTCGAAATGAATAACAAATTACAAACGACTAAGTAAAAGGTCTGTTATCATTCAAAAAGAGCCGTTAAAACTCAAAAGGGCGCTCTCTAAAAAGTCATTGGTTTCATGCAACCATTTAAAATAAAATATTGTGCATGTGATGTTTTGTTAGAAATAGTGATTAGATAGAGAGAGATAATCAACAACTATTTATAACCTCTAAATTTTTGATAAGAGGAAGCATTTAAAAACAAAATTTAACGGATGGTTCAAAATTATTGAATCATTGTGGGGCCCCACAATTATTACAAATTGTTATGTTTATGGATATTTCAGCCGTTTTTGAACCGATTTTGCTCTTTCAAATTTGACACTCAGTTTTTCATTATCTCACTATCTCACTCCGGCAGGTTGGAGGGAAATTTGTCGCACAATGAATACTTTGGTCAATGAAATCTTCCCAATTATGCTTGTAATTTGAAGAAAAAAAAGAAGTATATTCTGAGGGATCTTATACGCAATTTTCTATACAATCAGGTAGTTGATTTGATTGTGTCCACTATTCGGAAGAAGAAGAAAATGTTTTAATTCCTGTGCGAGCAAATATTATAAAGAGTTTAATTAGTCATTCTGCTCATTATAAAACATTTGTCCGAAGAACTATAGCAGAAAAGCCGAATGCGCTCAAATCTGTATGGCGTAACTATGGTTACCATAGCCAATGAGCGACATTACTGGTTGTAGCTAGGAGACATTCTACAAGTTCTAAAATACTAAAGGAACTAAAATAACTAAAAACACAATAATTTTATTTTATTTCAATAAGGGGCATGCCAACAAAGTAATATGAATGTATTGTGCTTTTAGGCAAAATGCGCCCCTGTATATAGTGGACCTAGAATGTTGATGCACTATACATGCTATACATGATTATTATTTAATATTTTGGGGTCAGCTGTTCACGGTTATGAAGTGATCTATCGAATTGTTGCGTTATGCACAAAGTATATATTGCGCGTGGAATGGTATTGTATTATTATATTCAGTCAAATAACTTCTTACCATCATGGTTCAGATCACGAACAGGTCATGTTCTTATACATGTAGTTCATACGTTATCTAATATAAGGGACTCATGCATATGCGCAGGAGGCGGGAGGGGTTAGGGGGCCCACCCATCCCCCCCCCCCCCCCCGGAGTTATAAAAACGACCATGTTCGGGCAAAAGGCAACCAACATTTTGGGCAAAATCATGTCATATTTGGGCTAACTCATATCGTATTCGAGCAAACTTATATTCAGGTAAAAAGCACTCATAGTCGGGCAAAATTATTTCGTATTCGGGCAAATTCATGTCATATTCGGGCAAAACCATATCGTATTCGGGCAAACTCATTTCATATTCGGGCAAAAGCTTGTTATATTCGGGAAAAGTCATATAGGGTATATCATTTTCAGGTGGTTAAATCGTGATAACCCGTTTTTGTTCCCTCGTTTTGTCAGGTGAAAAGGGGAAGATGGTATTCGGGCAAAACACTTCAGCCCCCCCCCCCCCCCCTCCACCCCCACCCCTGGTAAAACAAATGCGCCCGAACGCCCATGAATGGACTGAGTCAAGTAGATTCTCTCAATTCAATTTGGCTAATTTGAAGACTAAAGCCCATGGTTATGCTAAGACTAATACTAATTAGCTAGAAGGTCCTGTCACTATACAGGGTGCCCCCCCCCCCCCCCCCCCAAACGGAACGGGGCACTTCCCAAAATATAGTAACAACATGATTATGTCCATCGGATAGGGTGTCCTTTCCAATGAAAAACGATACCAAGATCAGTAATTTTGGCTGTGTAGTTTTTTCACACTAACAATAGCGCGCGTATTGCTCGTTGTTCGATGCTATGGCGGGCAGTAAGTGCGATATATCAGGCCCTTATTTGGTAAAAAGTTGACAAAGATGGGAACCTGACATGGTGTCACTCAGCGCCCTAAAACAAAAACTACACGATCAAAATTACCGTTCTTGGTATCGTTTTTCATTGGAATAAACACCCTATATCCGATGGACATAATCATTTTGTTACTTTATTTTGGGAAGTGCCCCGTTCCGTTTTTGTTGGGCCACCCTGTATTAAAGCTTCAAAACAAAAATGGCAGATTATGACACAAAATCGGAACACGAAACCTTCAGAAAAGTGAAGAACGAGATCGATAATCTGCATTACCGTGCAACAAACAAAGGCGAATTGCCTTCTTATATGCATGCAGTATTGTACAGTAATCGGTATAGGGCAAGCAATTTAGGTAAGATTTGCCGCTCGTTGATCGTATAACGATATGAATACATTAATTAATACACCTGGGCATTGGGTAAGATATATAATGAACTGAGTAGACGTACTTCATGATCCAATTACCATGCAGTAAATGCATAATCATCTCAAACTAAACAAGGTCACTGTTCACTGGCCGTTTTCCCCAAGTTGTCTACAAAATATTAATCGTGTATTCCAGTCACCCACTCGAGAACCTAAGATCATGAGAAGACACTGCATCGATAACCCGGTTCTTATCATGATCATCGAAAAAATTATGTAAACATGGTGGATGGTTCTAATTATGCGTTGGCGTTGGCAGCCTTGCCCTCCTGGTTTGGTGCGGAACGAACTGTTGCTACTTTACATCCATATGAGATTACGAGTACTAAATCCACTAAGCATTATCTACCGAAAATTACCTGTGTAATATAAATGAGATTCATTATTTGGGGCGTAAGCTTACTGAAGGCCCCCAACTGACTCTATTAGTTAATCTGTACAGTTACACTGCATAAAGCCCAGTGCCCATTTAATTAGGCGATCTTCGCTTGCGATCTAGCCCGAGTTGCTAGCGATCTCGGTTCGGTGTGAATCGCACCAGTTCGCCGCGAGTCAGCCCAATCTCATTGCGTACGCGATCTTTTCGGTGCCCATTATGCGACCTCACGGCGATTTCCTATTGTCCCTATTTCCACGCATGCGTGCATGGTTGAGAATTACAGCCAGGTATTGTTCGCTCTTGCTTGTCTACAACGGCAGTGTTGGAGTCATACTTCTATGGTATTGACATCATAACGCGCTTTGCGAGTTTTTTTTAATGAACCCAGTGCCCACCTTGCGATCTGCGCCTATAGCGATCTTGCCCGAATAGGAGCGATCCCCTGAGATCTGTTGTTAAGTCGCAAAGTGGGCACCAATGGCCGCACCAGATCGATGTAACTCGGGTCCGCAAGGGTGATGTCGGTTGCGGACGCAAGGTTTTGGACATGTTTAAAAATTGTTGTTCTCGATCGCATGTCGGGCGGGATCGCACAAAAAAAGCCATTTGGGCAATTGTTCATATTTCCTGACATCTGGAATTCAAACCTTGATATGTGGAATTCTGTTTTCAAATATGAATAATTACATTCTTGATATCAGGAAATAAATTAATGATATCCAGAGTTCGATTTCTTGATATCCAGAATTCGATTTCTTGATATCCAGAGTTCGATTTCTTGATAATAGAGCTTTCAACCAAAAGGCGCTAAATCCACTTTTTCAACTTCCGAGGAAACAGTTTCTTTGTTGCACCGTGTACACGTGCCTATGGGAATATGAAAATTGAACTTTCTATATTTGGATTTAAGTGAGTTATTTGTCGTAAAATGTGGACTCCTAGATAGCTACGTAGATTATACATGTAGATATATCGTTAACTCAATTTGTATGGAAAGTGGTTTTAGCGCCTTTTGGAAGTGAGCTCTCCAGAATTAGATTTCTTGATATCATGAATTCGATTTCTTGATGCCAGGAGTTTAATTTTTGAAATCAGGAATTGCCATTGGTTAGCAACAGGGGCGTCGATCCTGGGGGGGGGGGGGGGGGGGGCAGGGGGGCGGTCGCCCACCACCCCCCCCCCCCCAATGAAAATATTGGGGGGCGAACATATCATTTGGCCCCCCCCCCCCCCCCATAATTCCGAAAATGAGGAAGACAAAAATCAAGTGATATAATGCGAAAGAGGGGAAAGACACATTTATCAACAAGTAATCTTCAAATAGCCGTTTTCTAGTTTTAAAAGGACAGTTTCTCATAATTGCAAGTTCATGTTGGTCGCGTGAACTCACATTTCGAAATGTGTTGGGCAGTGTAATTTCTCAAACGCACACCTCAAACGAAGTTAATTAACCCTAATAAGGCCGGGGGGCCATAATGCCCCCCCCCTCCGGTGACTTTTTTCTTTCGGGTCTTGCGCACGTTTTAAAACAAAATTTTCGAAAATCGGACCCTCCGTCACGTGACCTTTTGTCTATGCATGTCAGCCCGAAAATCGCTCAATTTCGTGATTTGTGTACAAAACATATGGAAATATCAATCTTCGTAAAATGAGGTGTATCATTAGTTATTTGGTGTTGTTTACATTTAAATATGTTGGTTTTGGGGTTCAAAATAGTTAAATTATAGTTAGAAATAAAATAAACAACAAAAACAATAAAATACATAAGTTAAAAAAACAAAGAAATAATAATTCGTAACAAAGAAATACATAAGAAATTAACAAAACAATAGAAAACATAAGGAAGAACCGGGCTCTTCCAATTTTTGTTGTTGTATTATCATTCCAAATGCTCTAAAGAATAAATGTAGTGAAAACCAGAGTTTAATTATGAACGAATATATGATTTATGGGTAAAAATATGAATTTCATGACTTATTTGCATAAATTACCATAAATATGCAAATTAATGAATTTTTCAAAAATTGTAAAAATTACCATTATATTCTATACACTTCACTTATCATGCGTGCAAATTTTTTACGGCGATCGGCCGCTCCGCGGCCGAGATCTTAGGGGGGGCCATAATGCCCCCCCCCGGCCTGCTGAAGACCTCAAATAGCCCGGCCTTTTTAGGGTTAAACCCTCATCTATATATTAAAATAAACTGAAATATATCTTTCAGTCATTCGGTCCATATGCGCTGAACGCATATCATATTGGAATAAATATCATGTCCCCCATATTTGACAGTGGTGAAGATTGTCCCCCTCCCTTTGTCATTATGTATATTTGAATCCATACTTATATACTTTATATTACGTGACATTTCTGTCTCAGGTGTGCACCAAATCGCACAATTTCACGCCCAAAAATACAAAGTTCCTACTGTGGGAGGGGGACACCCCATCCCACACCCTCCCCCGCTCGGTCGCTTCGCTTCCTCGCAATGTCTCCCCTCCAGTTTTGAGAAGTTGTTGACGCCCTTGCTTAGTTTCATGGGAGTCCAATGCCCTAGATTATATCGATGACTCTATAGTAAACAGGATCACGTGAATCCATCTCATGCAAGGCTCAAATTTGTCCTCGCATACCCTTTTAAAATAATTTACGAGTATAGGTTCACTATTTTATACAATTTTAACACCCATGATAGAGAGTTGCAAATGTCTCAAATCTAAACGCTTCCCGGGGGCTCCGCCCCCTGGACCCCCATTATTGTCCAAAAATTTGGGGTCCCCCCAATTAGGTATTCGAGCCATGAAGACAGTTTCATTTAGCTCTCTCAGTGGTCACTCTGGAAATTTTTCAAATTTCGCCCCCCCCCCCCCCCCCCAATATCAAAAACGGATCGACGCCCCTGGTTAAGCAACAGAAAGTGGTTTCTTGATTATCAAGAATTAAATGTTCAGTCATGCGAAACTGCTCTCCAAAGGTGCCCTGCAAGAATCAATAATTATTTTCTTGATATCAGAAATGAATTGGTGATATCAATAAATGATTTGCTGTTGTTAAGCAATGGTAACTCTTGGTATCAAGAAAAGGAAATAAATGTTCAAACGGCTAGCCATGACTGATCAACAAATTCAGAATCAAACAAGCGCCAATTCCTCGTTATTGTATTCTTGACAATGGGTGAAAATAGGGCCAAGCTATGACCCCAAGGAGGCCAAATTGAACAGATCTCGTACACAATGGAATTAGGTTGACTCACTGCAAACTGATGTGATTCCAAGGTCGCTAGCCCTAGCGATCTTGTCCGAATAGGAGCGATCCCCTGAGATCTGCGTTAAGTCGCAAGTGGGCACCAATGGCCGCACCAGATCGCCGCGAATGCGATCGAGACCGACCTGGTCGCCAGATTTTTTGAACATGTCAAAACCCCGGCGACGCAAGCGACACACCCTTGCGGAAGCGAGTTACAGCGATCTGGTGCGGCCATTGGTGCCCACTTGGCGACTTAACAACAGATCTCAGGGGATCGCTCCTATTCGGGCAAGATCGCTCTAGATCGCAAGGCCAAGATCGGTAAATGGGCACCGGGCTTAAGAAGGCAATTCGCGTTTGTTTGTTGCACGGTAATGCAGATTATCGAACTCTTTTTTTCACCACCTTTTTCTAAAGGTTTCGTATTCCGATTTTGTCTGATATTCTGCCATTTTTGTTATGAAAGGCTTTAGTGACGGGAACTTCTAGCTTAGCATTGAACTAATTAAGGCTTTAGCCGTCTATGTGCCAACGTTAATGAGATAATCCACTTGACTCAGCCCCTAATGGTGCCATCACACATGAATGGCATAACTTTCCCCTGTTCATCTACAATAAATATATATCAGCTTGGTATAGTAGCTATTATGTATAACATGTTCATCGTTAAGACCATGGGGCAATTCCACGAAAAATGTCACCCAAGGATGGAAAAATGAAACTCATGGGACAGCCTTGTTAACTACTGGATAGTAATGAGGAAGGACCATATTTTGATGACTAAAGGAAAAAAGTTTGAAATTCAATGCAGAATATTTTTTTTTTGGTCAATGAAGTTGGGACAAAAATTGTATGTATTACCCCCCAAAATGATGAAATTTGCATCCGTTGTTTGTGAAATAAAATTTAAAAATATGGATCACTTCAGAACAATAATTCTACTTCTAATGTCTTGTTTATGCTTTGTTTTAACATCATAGAAAAGGAAATTGTGTAAAAATCTTTACTTTTTGAAAACTGTTATTGGATAAAATCTTGATTCTTACAACATTGATGTGTAATGTCCGTGACGTTTTAGATATACAAGTTTTTGTAGAAGCAGAAGTCCTAATTCAATTTAATTCAAAATTCATTTGCAAAGCTAGAATGTTATATCATAAAGTATATCAAGAGCATTACTAAAATATTGATGGCTTGTCCAGAATGGCGTCACGGACATTACGTCACGGCTGCGTCACGGACATTACATACACAGTGAAAAGTATAAAAAAGCAGAGCAAAAAAATATCAAGCATTATTTTCTTATGTAAATGTCTTACTTTAGCCAAGAATAAGATAATCCCAAGTAACAGGGGGACTACTACCTTCCTGGTTCAAGTTTTAATAAATTGTATCGTTAATCAGATAGTGAACTTTGAGTCAGTACTCTGAACTATTTATAAAACTAAATTCCTTGCTTAATTTGAACATGCATGTCTCAATAATCAATAAAGACTTGACTATAACTTACTGGGAGGAGAAAGAGATGGTTAAATCTCATATAGTATGATCAAATTGCAAAAATTATACTCTTAGTCCATGATTTTCCATGTGTTATGCCCATGATGTACACAACTTTTTTAGATTTTACAATTTTTTGGCACAAAACAGCATTGTACCTCATTAAAAATGTATAATATTTTTTTAATAGTTGAACATTTGGTTTACTGCACATTCTGTTGAAAAATTTCAAATTTTACAATAATTTTGGAAAAAATTATTAATATTTTAAAAATAATTTTTTGCTAATTGAAAAAAAAATTGAAATATAATTTTTGTTCTCAAAACTGTATGATTACATATCAAATGTACAATTAAAAAAGTGTCATGCACAATGGAGCATTTTTTGCGGGTTATTCTGAGTTTAGAAAAAGTGGACAAAAGTGTAATGTCCGTGACGCTGAAAATGTAATGTCCGTGACGCAACGTTTTGTTGTCTAGATCACATATGCCTGGCCCGTTTCCCCCAAAACAACTTGGATTCAATTCATCATTGCCTTGTCTATAATTAAATACCTAAATCACCTTTGTGAGGTCTCAGAACTCACAGACTTTTGCAAAGATGTATATGGATGCAAAAAGTCATGTCCAAAAGATGTAATGTCCGTGACGGCGCACATTTCGCAGAATTACTCAGTAACGAATTGGATAAATGTTCTGAAACTTTTTTTGCATACTTAACTAGGATATTGTTTTGTAATCAAAATAAAGTTAGACATTAGTTAGAGGTATGAATTAATAGTGGCATTGGAAAGTCATGAAAATTCTCTGATTTGTAATGTCCGTGACGCTGGAGTTGCCCCATGACCTTGTTCGTGAACCATGGTGGTAAGAAGAAGTAAGACTATATAATTATACAGTCAAACCTGACTTAGTGACCACCTGTCTATACTATAGCAGCCAACCTGCCTATATAATAGTGGCCACTAAAAGTGAACCCCTGCAGAGGAAAACAGTGTTACGTAACCTGGGAACAGAGGTTACCTGTATACAGTGGCCACGTTTCTTGTTTCACTTAGGTGGTCACTTTACGTACACAGGTTTGACTATACCATCCATGATGGTAAGATAATAAATAAGGGTAAATATTATTATAATACCATTCCACGCGTAATATCTACCATGTGCCGAGAAAAAAACACGATAGATCACACTTTTCATATAATAATAACCTTAAACAGCTGACCCAGAAATATTTAATAATACTATTATTAAATATTTCTCGGTCAGCTGTTTAAGGTTATTATAAAACAGCTCTGGTGAATTCTGTAACGTGATTGGTTAAATCTTGTCACGTGACTATTCATTAAATTTCCACAAACATGCACGACCGTGCAAAACAGGGTGCAACCCCATGCATTACTCGTTTTGGTTGCGCAACTTTTTGCACGGCTGTGACGTCACAATGCTTGTTTACATAGTTCGATCGAAGACGATCTTGCGAAAGTGATAAAAATATGATGGAAATTGTGATGGAAATTGCTTCATTTTGTAAATTATCTTTTCTGTAGTAAATAAATGTGTGCAATTTCGTAAATTATATGGTATGTGGTTTGATATTGGGAAGTCTTGGAATGGGAATGCATACAATTCTTTGATAATTCTCACTTTTAACGAGAAAATTTTCTGATTTTCGGCGACTGTGATTGATCTGCTGAGCTGCCAGAGTCAAATTCAGTGAAGCGAGTGCAGAAGTGATGATTAATTTTGTAAATTCCTTAACAAATTCACACTCTAGAGAGTAGATAGACTGGGTTACTAATTGTGGCGAGTCTGTTTTCAATAATCCAGCAAAATGAAACAATCCGTGGTTGAGCTCAGTTTTATAAAACTAATAATACAACAGTCTTATTATCGTACATTGTGTAAATGCATGGACTCTCGGCTATGTTAGCTGTGCGCATGCGCACTCGGCGTTGCCTCGTGCACATCGCACATATAACATATCCTCGAGTGCAATGAATTTACACAATGCACTCTAGACAGTGTATTATTAGTATATTATTATATGAAAAGTCATGTACATGCATAGCATTTATAGTGCACACTCTACATGAACTATTCAGAGGCGCAGTTTGTCCACCTTACATTAAAGGGATTTAATTAACATTGTCAAAATCCACAAAACTTACTTAGAACTCTAGCGGTACTCGCATACCTTGTTGTAATCGTATTACCAACAGAAAAGTGGAACAGGTTTTTTTGTTTTTCGATTAAACGATTGCAGTGTTCAGGTTTTTATTATAGGTTTTCCCATTCATTTTCGTCATTTTGTCATTCAATTTCGTCCCGAGAAGCCGAGAATGTGCCAATGCCAACTTCAATTTTGTCTATTGTCGACCAATTTCACAAAAAGTCCATTCAATTTAGTCGTTCGTCACGCATTTTCGTCGATTACAATTCAAATTCGTCGGTCACAGTTGCTGAACACATCTGTGACTGACGAATTTGAATTGTACTGGACAAAAATGTGTGACAAACGACTAAATTGAATGGACTTTTTGTGAAATTGTGTCCCGTCTTTCTCAGAGGAGCCAAAAGTCGCGCGAGTTCGAACCTCGAAAATCACGATTGATTTGAAATTGCATTAAAATGTCAAAACAAATATTATTAGTTCAGGCCATTCCCTGATATTTCTTCTACCAGTAGGCAAAATCTCCAGTAAAAATATTGAGTGGAAAGGTGAAAATTAAGGAAAGTTTCGAAGCATGTTTTTTGCAGGTTTGAAAAGTTTGCTTTCCAAAATTCTTTGCTCCCAAAAGCGATCGATATTAAGCTCCGCCTCTTAACAACCCCTTTGTGCCAAGTTGTAAATATCACTGGCGGTCAAGAGTGGCCAATCAATGTTGTTTAGAAATTGGCGATTTGTTTACAAATAAACGAAAGCCCGATTTATACAATCCGGGATACAGTCTACCCTCCTGGACAGGGGACATGAAAAGAAGAGGTATTTAATAGTTAAACAAATAAGACAGATAATACTACAAGGTGATGACTTCGCTGGGTTTGAACAATTCATTCTTAGGGTTCCATTCATCATGAACCCTTGTAAGGAATTGTATCTTATGTAGGAATGAAAGCGCGCCTTAATAGTATATTGTTTGGTACAGGGTACGCTGTCGGTGAGGCGTTGCGGTATGTTGCGGTATGGTTTCATCAAAGGATGGCTGCACTGCCTGTGAATATCGATTAGTCGGACAATAATAAGAGCATGTCCACGGGGGAGCGGACCCCCTTTTGTTAAGTAAAAGTGCCCGCTATTGTATCCTGTGCTCGGTGTGTACTTGAATCCAAGTTTGTCATTCCAAAGTCACTTAAATTTCGACTTAAATTTTCGACATTCTCGGCTTCTCGGGACGAAATTGAATGACAAAAGTGTTAAAATGAATGGGAAAACCTATATTAGCCAGTGAAAAGTTATAACTGTGTACAGAGTCAGTGCAATGAGTTAACAGTGAATAACACTTTAGATCATTATTCGGCCATATGACATTCCAATGTTCGCACATTATATAGTGGACATATCAGATCACACAAATACACAATTTATCAAACATTCATCACTTTTTGTACATGTCAACAAAGTTACTATGATGTGATTTTTTTTTTTCAATTAGGGGCATGCCAATATAACCCGTATGTCACACGTCCCAGATCCATAAATAAACGAACTACACTTTGGATCAAGTCTTAAAGAGATAATCCGGCAATGCCTTTATAAGCTTGTTGTCAAATGCAAATCAAACTAATATCCAAAATGCATACACAAATCTTCATTATGCATATTATACAAATAGTGCATGGTTTGGAGCTGAATATACCAGAATAGACACGGATACATTTGGCATTTCTCGAGTGCATAATTGCTATTCAATCCTAAGATCGGGATCGGAATGACCACTGTTTGGAGACAAACAAGGTTACTTTATAATGGAGGTGTTAGATATAGGGAGAAAAGTATAGAAGGGATTGAGGGAGAGAGAAAGAGATATGATATGACAAAAGATAGGAGGAAAGAGAGATGGAAGAAAAGGGGGGAAGAGAAATGGGGAAGGGGGGGGGGGGGGGTGACTCCAAGGTAAGTAATAAAAGGGGATGGTGGGGGGGGGGGGGGGTTCGCTGACCTATAGCAGTAGACAATAATTATACAAACTGGACAGGCATATTCAGTAACCCAATTTTTTGGGGGTTACACCCAACAAATATGAATGTAGTTATTTTAGTTCATTTAGTATGTTAGAACTTAGAATGTCTCCTAGCTACAACAAGAAAGCTATGTCGCTCATTGGATATGGTTACCATAGTGACTGTGTGCGCATTCGGCCTCTCGAATTGGCTAGTTCCGCTTAGGTGCTCCCCGGACAAATGTTTTATAACGAGCAGAATGGTTGATTGCAATCTTTATAATGTTTGGTCGCACAAGGAATACTTTATCTTCATCTTCTTCCGTATATAGTTAACACAATCAACTAGCTGATTGTATGGAAGATTGTGTGGAGGATCCTTCTGGACAATGTGTCAAATTACAAGCAAGTTGGTAAGATGACAAAATAATTAATTTGTACCGCGACAAATTTCCATCCAACCTACCAAGACTTTAGGGAAGCGGGTGCCAAAAGGGTTGAGAGCAGCAGTCTAGCTCGTATATCATTCTATGGAGGTGACGTTGACCGTGAATGTGAAGAGTGTCCTTGTGGTTACGTGTGTTCAACCGTGCAATCCCTGGGTTATATCCAGGCAAAATCGATACAAACACAAAGAGCCGATCGAGACGCGCCTGGAACAAGACGTTATTGGTATATTTCATAGTGACGTTTGTGGCCAGTATGTTATCATTATTAGCTCTATTATCATAGTTTGGCGAGGCTTCTATAATTATGACCAAGATGTCGGTGCCCGTACCGACCTCGAACGCTACATCTGACCACCAGGTGGACATTGATCGAATCGTCCTGCCAGTCACGTTCGCCATCGTATGCTTTATAGCCATCGTAGCCATCGTAGGCAATTCTCTCAATTTCATGGTCATTAGTCGGTTGACGGATGTTGACATGAGCGATGCGAGCAAGCTGCTCCATCGGGCGCTGTCCGCCTCCGATCTGACGACGGGCTTGGCCCTCCTCGTTGGCAGGCTTTCGGGACTGCAAAGTGGATGGTTGGATGACGGCGTTGCAGGACCTATCTTTTGCAGGATAACGGGATTTTTTATGACATGTGGACCAGGAACCAGTTCCGCCCTTATTCTTCTCATCAACTTAGATCGTTTCATTTTTTATTTCACGACCGCTGACCTACGCTGTAATTGTGACAAAGAGAAAGGCGGCAATTGCCACGATTACATCAGTGCTCTATGTATGTGTCGCAATTTTTGCTTATTCCGGCATTCATAGCTCGGATTTTTCTGTGTTTCGATACCATCAACAGTTATACCTATGCAAGCTCGCTTTTTCCGAGCCTTCCTTTTTGCCATACACGCTGACACTCTTCTCTTTAAACATGTGGATCGTGACGGTTCTCCTTATGGCTATGTACGGCAGAATCCTTCACATATCGATCAAGCACGCGGCGCGGATGAGAGCTCATCGAGTCGTGGCCGCAAGAGTCGCAGCGAGGCAAGTTTGGCCCCTTCCAGCGGTGGCGCGCAACCAAGGACATGGTGCGCAGCATCCCCCAAACAGGCCTTTCAATCAGAGACGCGAAATAATCGAAACATTCCGTCAAAGTCTGCGGACTTTGCGTACACCCCTGGCCATCACGGGCTGCTATCTCATTGCGTGGATTCCCTTCACCGTCATTGAGACCGTCATTGCCGTCACAAAGAGGATGGAGTTGTTGGAGACATATTTGTATACTATCACAGCGTCACTTGCTGCCTGTAACTGCAGCGTCAACCTCTTTGTCTACTATATCCTTAGACGTGACTTCAGGAAGGCTCTAAAACGCATTCTTCATAGGTAATAAGTTATACGTATAGCAAATCAAGGACGAACCATAAGGGCTTTCAAGCTCTGGCGTTAGAGCGCTTGGCTAGCAATCCTGAGGTCTTGGGTTCGAATCATGGGAAACCATATTTTCTTTGCTCCTTTTCATTCAAATACTATGTACCAAAATTTAAGGTGCACCTGTAAAGTGTTAGATATTGCACAAAATGACATTTGAGACTTCAATCCTGTACCAAAAATCATTGTAAGATATGTCCGAATGATGTATGAAAGTTTCATTGAAAAAAAACACTGTTTTCCTGGTTAAAAAAGCGAAAATATGCGTCAGCTTTTACATCGAATTACTGTATGACGTTTATGAGGTTTATGACCGTGCAAACGGTGAAGGATCAACTCTGCACCTTTACCGCCAAAGGTGAAATGTTGCACTTATATAGGTGCTCCCAGTATGGCAATGGTGTGCACCTATATAGGTGTAAGATTGACCCATTTTTTCTTAGTGTGTATGACGTTTATGAGGTTTATGACCGTTCATTAACGCTTTTGAGCTAAATGATAGATATCGTCATACTAAAGGGGCATCTGAAAAAAAATCTAACCCTATTTTATTCTTCTCTTACGGTAGAATAGAAACGAGGAAGCTCCAATTAATGTTCGTGGACACTTTATTTTATTAGGCGCTATATAAATCGAGTACAGTATATTATTATTATTATCCCTTTAAAGGGGAACTAACCCTTATCCTTTTGACTTACTGGATGTGATGAGAGCATTACTCTTGTCATTTCTAGTCACTTATTTCCTCATGAATATTCCCAATAATGAAAATAATCAATATTGAATGGCCCACTGTCGTCTGCTTTCAATGCCAACAGGAGGCGGCCATTTCTTCAACTTCTCGCGGTGAAATGACGTGTCAGGCGGAGAACACAATAGCGGGTTACGATATGACATAACAACAATATACATTGCATCAACCATTCATCAATTTTTGCTCATGTCAACAAAGTTACTAGATCCCTTTAACTGATAGCTGTCTTTCGCGTTGATAATGCTGTTTACAGATATTGGTATGCTGCCCTCTGTTGAATCGGATATGCTGACGAAAATTGTATCGACAAGCTTCTAATCTAATTACGACAGAGCAAGTGAATCTGACTAAGAACCTGTAATGTAGCCATGTTTTGTATGATCATTATTATGTGCAATGTGCAATATAATACTTTTACTTTGATAGATTCATTTTCTGTAAAATAACTTTTTCGTATACAAAAAATAAACCTTGAACAAAAGAATACCCCGTAATAATTTAGAAAACATTGGTGTATCTCTCACTAACAAAATAATGGTGAGAGAAGAAACTGTATAAACAACGCTATTTCAAAATAGTGAGCATGAATAATATAGGTTTTCCCGCTCAATTTTACACTTTTTTCAACCGAATTCATTAAGGGTCATTCAAATTCACGCATTACCGCGTAATCGTTGGTATCGGTCTTCCAACTTCCGAATAAGTGCAAGCGAATTCATGCATACGCATAAGCTTTCGGGAATAGACACAGAAGTTCATTTATGGGCACTCGAATTCGCGAATGTGCAGCCAACTGTCAACTGCCCTTTCGCGAATTCGAATGACCATTGATGAAAAGGTATGCTCTTTGTGCAAATTCACTTGCTCCTACGTGATTTTGAACGACTATTTACGAATTCGAATGCTGCTTTGACACGGCGATCGCAAATCGCGCGAATTCGTTTGCTCCTATTATCAATTCGAATGACACAATCGCAAAATTGAGCGGGAAAACCTATATTTAGAGGCGTATTTACTTTTGAGATTCATAATCATGGTAAAGTAAAAAAATCTTTAAATTATGTTTAAGATAACGGTGATTACTCGATCACAGTTTGGGGAAATTGTTTAATACTAAAAAGATAAAGCTTTGTGTTATCATCTACAAAAGGGCTGCAAGAAATGTCACATATAATTTTAATGAAACTGTTAAAGGTGAGAGAATTGATTGACGCAAATAGCAATCATTTGATGAACGAAGAAAGTAATTTGTAGAAACTTTAATGGATAAATATGTTCATGGCATAGCGTCTATACTCATCTATGTCATGTAATAGACATGGTATGTGATCGCCATGATATTAAAGGGATCTCGTAACTGTCGGCACGTGCAACAAGTGATGAATGGTTGGTATAATGTGCAGTTTTGTAATCTGACATGTCCTCTGAGTAATCCAAATACTTCAATCGTAAATATCTTTTTAACGAAACGGAAATTCGAAAAAACAAAACCTGTTCCATGATTCTGTTGGTATTACGAATACAACAAGGTATGAGAGAACCGCTAGATTTCTGATTTAGTTTTGTGGATTTGGACAAAGTTACTCGATCCATTTAATATCTCGACTAGCACTTGTGCTAACTTTCGGTTCTCTTTTAGCGACAACTTGATTTTTGATCTATAAAATGTTTAGGTAGATACACGTCTGACATTGTTATTTTTACTTTAATTGTTTTGTTAAGTACATACAGTAATTATTTCTGATAATTTTGTCTCACATGTATGTATTTGACGATGTTTTGTGTTAATACAACTTCAAACTTCAATAGTAGAGCAGCTGATACTTTAAATGTTGTATTACCAAAACCAAAAGTGCAATGTTTTACAAATAACTATGTGGTACTGCTTGGAACTAACTACCTATTGTATATAGTAATCTACACAATTCGATGTCTCTTCACTCTTTTAAACGTTTATACAAACAACTGTATGACTAAAAAGACCAGCAGCATGATATATCAATATTGGTGTATAACTATATAATATTTTATTGTAAATACTTTGTTTCGTAATTCCAGCAGATACGTAAGTAAAACGGACAAAGCGAAGCGAATGTATATAAACCCCTCAAAAAAAGTTCGGAAACTCAAGTTTGATCGATCATATCTCTCGTATTTTTTAATAAGAATACTCGAAATCGGTGTCACAATAAAGCCTCATTATATACCTTTCAAACGGTGCATTATGTGTAGTGATTATGCAATTGGGGCGATTGCAGTAGCCCAGAGAATAGGGGGAGGCAGGAAGTGAAATCTCGCAAAATGGCCCCAATGCATTCAATTTACGAGTGCATGACTGTGTTGATCAGTTTTCTAAAGGTTAATATTCTATTGAATATTGCCACCCTTTCCATTCATCAAAATTGTTGAATTGGATACCATTTTAATGGAAATTATCTCTTCATTACGATGGCATATTAATCGTAAGGATTATGCAAATGGTGTGTGCAGCGAACCGGAATATGGAGATGGGTCGAGTGTGAAATCAGACAAAAAGATATGGAGTTGACAAAAAATCAGAGCGTTGCATTTTTTTGGAGCTTTTGGGAGGATTTTTTAGCATTTCAAATAAAATATTCATGATCAAATATGATATCAACGGAAAGCCCAACAACTCTTCTGTATGGAAATGTGAAATTTATAATGATTTTTGTAAAGGGCGGCTGCAGGGAGATGAATGGGAGGGAGCCTCAAAAGTGACCCATTTTGAAACGCTCTGATTTCAAGGCACTATTCATGCGTTTTCAATTGAATTCCTCTCATTCATGGCCAACTCATTCAAGTCGCATTACATCCTCTACACAATGGTATACAGATACCGACACCAAATCAGAGCGTTTTGAAATGGGTCACTTTTGAGGCTCCCCCACATTCATCTCCCTGCAGCCGCCCTTTACAAAAATCATTATAAATGTCACATTTTCATACATAAGAGTTGTTGGGCTTTCCGTTGATATCAATTTAAATCATGAATATTTTATTTGAAATGCTACAAAATCCTCCCAAAAGCTCGAAAAAAATGCAACGCTCTGATTTTTTGTCAACTCCATATCTTTTTGTCTGATTTCACACTCGACCCATCTCCATATTCCGGTTCGCTGCACACACCCCATTTGCATAATCCTTACGATTAATATGCCTTCGTAAGGAAGAGATAATTTCCATTAAAATGGTATCAAATTCAACAATTTTGATGAATGGAAAGAGTGGCAGCATTCAATAGAATGTTAACCTTTAGAAAACTGGTCAGCACAGTCTTGCACTCGTAAATTGAATGCATTGGGGCCATTTTGCGAGATTTCACTTCCTGCCTCCCCCTATTCTCTGGGCTACTGCAATCGCCCCAATTGCATAATCACTACACATAATGCATCGTTTGAAAGGTATATAATGAGGCTTTATTGTGACACCGATTTCGAGTATTCTTATTTAAAAATACGAGAGATATGATCGATGAAACTTGAGTTTCCGAACTTTTTTTGAGGGGTTTACTTTAGGTAACTTGATTAGTTGATGTATGGTGTATAATCTGAATTTGTTAGTCGTGGCGTGATATATGGCTCCCAATTTACACTAACCATGCTAACGATTGCCTTTAAAATGATACCATACTCATTGCATGATATCAACAGTGGCGTCAGATGATCAAATTATTTGTTTATTTTTTCTTGAATATTGCGTGTTATCCTCCATTAAAGGGATCTAATAACTTTGTTGACATGTGCAAAAAGCGATGAGTGGTTGTTACAATGTATATTGTTGTTATCTGATGTGTCCACCGGGTGTTGTGTGAAAATTTCAAGATAAATGGACATTAAATGGCCGAGTAATGAGCAAAAATGCAAAGTGACGTTCACTAACTCATTGCACTCACTTTGTACACGGTTCTGACGATCCATTGGATAATTTGACATCTGAACACTTCAATCGTAAATATCTTTTTAACGAAAGGGAAATTTGACAAACCGAAACCTGTCCCATGCTTTTTTTCGTTAATAAGAATACAACAACGTATGAGGGAACCGCTATAATTTCAATTGGATTTTGAGTATTTGGACAATGTTACCTAGTCCCTTTAAAGACTTATTGATGCAGGGCATTGTATTTATGCGTGCATGAAGTGATTTGCTGCCCTCTTTTGACTCAATAAGTCAATACTGTGTGTCCCTAAAAGGACAACTGAGTTTTACAGTTAATGTTTTCATGATTATGATATTTTTCTCAAAAATGTACACATCACTGAAAAGCCCATGTTCATATTCATATACATATTCATGTCATTTATTGCAACTCAGAATCGAAACAAAATATCCAGCTGTCATGATGAGCGTTAGAAGGGGAGATCACAAAGTGCAAAGTACAAAGTGTTTTTTTGTTTTCGTTTTTCTTTGGATATAATTTTTGTTTTATTTAATAAAAAAAATATATTCAAAGAAAAACAAAACAAATATATATATAATTCATATTGATTTTCCCGTTTTTAAATATAATTATTGTTAATTTTTTGTGATTATAACAGCGAAAATTATAAACATACGAAATGGACAAGATTACTATAATTCTTATACAAAATAAGATGAGCTTTGTATAAGTAAATGCGATACATGGATAATTAATAGTACGGTATAGTGAGTGATGAGACGATACTAAGCTATAGCCAATGGCTCGAATTCAATCAAGTTAAATTGAAATCACGTCGAATTATGTAATTTTTAGCCATCCGTGAATATAGCTTTAACCAACGTGTTGGATTTGCTAGTACTTATCGCGTGATAAAATGTAAAATAATGTTGGGTTAAATTAAAATAGGTTTAAATGTAACCCTCCTATGAGAAGTTGGACCAATGCTGCCCATCACCTAGTACGTGATAGGGCTATGCCGGTTTCGAGTTCCTCGGCCCTATAGGCTCATAGGGCAATGTCAAATATGAATTTCCGTTATGTTTTAAAGGAACATTCACACTTTTCTACTTTCGACTATAAAGCATTTTTTTCCATGGATGGAGTCCTGAGAGTAGGGTTAGACCTTCAGTATCATTATTTGACTAATATTCATGTATTAGTTGCCGTATTGTTTTCATATATATATTATATTACATTGAATGTTTTACTATGATATTTACCGCGTTTTATCGACATTGCATACTGACAAGGTCAGTTAGCTATACACGTCATGTATTACTGCAAGCCTTCTGGCTATTTATTAAGCATTTTAAATGAACCAAAATTGAATTGAATTTAATTACATTGTATTTGCAAGAATCCTAAGAGAGAAAAAAAACACTTGTACTATATAATATAGTTGTACTCAACATTTGTTCCTATTTGAATGTACTGTTTTGCATTTGCTATTTATCACGTTAATGAACATGTGTATACGTTTTTCAGATGTTATGTATATTTCAATGTGTAATCCTATCTGTTTATATTCGTTCATTTGTTAATATTGCATACCGGTCGAAAACAATGTTCAATGTGTAATGTCTTTGAAGTGAAAATATGAATTTAATTTAATTAAACAAGCAATCGCCTTGAAAATATGTCAACAAATGTATGTTGTGGTATTTCCAGGGAATGTGTGCAAATGTGATTCCTATAAGTTCTAATGCGTATACGTATCATCCATACCTATATTATCGCTTTCAATTTGTTTGGAGGGCTCAAAGTGCAAAAGCCGCAGAGTGTCTTTAATCGACTATAATTAGAGGTGTGCCTCTCCAAAATGGATCAGATCCTTCCTCGGTACTCGGGGAGGTGATATCGCTTACCGACAATCCATAATTGATCTAATCGAAGGGGATCAAGTTAATTCCAATGAGCTACAACTACTATTATAGTGATCTGATTCCTTGCATGGGAAGTGTTGGCTTGGCTTGTGTCCAGATTTGCTGCATGTTGCACAGACTATGCATCGTTTATCGTTGCTTTATCGGAATATGAAGACAGAAAACGTCAATACTTATTTGACTTCGCCCTTTGAATGAAACGAATACTGTTCAGGTTGACAAAATCACTTATAACCGCATTTGAAGAATATTATTGTGTTTTGGTGTTGTTGTTGTTGTTGTTGTTGTTGTTGCCTCTGATGAAGATCCAGCTAAGATTGAACGCCCATATGCTCACTATTGACACACGACATGACAAGATATCATACAGCTTACATTTTTGTTTTCTTGTAAAAACACAGACACATATTGTAAAGGTGAAGAGGGTGTGTACTATAAAACATTATAAATACTTGAATCCTGAGACCAGTCTAGATAATTGTCTTAGAAGAAATCAGCTCAGTTAATAAATGGGTTTAATCTGTTGACAATTTTATTACAGCAAAGAAATGTAAAAAAGAAAAATAGTGTGAGTGAGGTCCTGTAGAGTATGTATACATACAATGATGCATGATTCAAGTCGTTTAATTAAACCTTACAGTATGCATCTTTTATCAACTTTGTGATTATACAGCTCATAACTCAGTTAATTAATGGAGGAAAGAGTTAATAGATCGACGTGTGGGGTGTCGGAATCGTCCAATAAACATAGGATCATAAGGTGTGTAACCAAGTAATGATGTAGCTGAGAACGGAGGGGGCATGGGGTCAAAGCCCCCCCCCCCCCTTCCTGGAGCGAATTCTTGCCCAACTACTGCCCTACTCCTATGGGTGAATAAACACTCTATAACACATTGGAGCGCAAGTTGTCCCGCTCCACCCCCCCCCCCCCTCCCCCTCACCACCGAGGTGAAACAGGCCGCCCTTAATTGTTCGCCCCCGTTTAGGTTTACCCTAAATAGATACAAATTACTGTGTGTGTGTGTGTGTTTGTGTGTTTGTGTGTTTGTGTGTGCGTGTGTGTGCGTGTGTGCGTGTGTGTGTGTGTGTGTGTGTGTGTGTGTGTGTGTGTGTGTGTGTGTGTGTGTGTGTGTGTGTGTGTGTGTGTGTGTGTGTGTGTGTGTGTGTGTGTGTGTGTGTGTGTGTGTGTGTGTGTGTGTGTGTGTGTGTGTGTGTGTGTGTGTGTGTGTGTGTGTGTGTGTGTGTGTGTGTGTGTGTGTGTGTGTGTGTGTGTGTGTGTGTGTGTGTGTGTGTGTGTGTGTGTGTGTGTGTGTGTGTGTGTGTGTGTGTGTGTGTGTGTGTGTGTGTGTGTGTGTGTGTGTGTGTGTGTGTGTGTGTGTGTGTGTGTGTGTGTGTGTGTGTGTGTGTGTGTGTGTGTGTGTGTGTGTGTGTGTGTGTGTGTGTGTGTGTGTGTGTGTGTGTGTGTGTGTGTGTGTGTGTGTGTGTGTGTGTGTGTGTGTGTGTGTGTGTGTGTGTGTGTGTGTGTGTGTGTGTGTGTGTGTGTGTGTGTGTGTGTGTGTGTGTGTGTGTGTGTGTGTGTGTGTGTGTGTGTGTGTGTGTGTGTGTGTGTGTGTGTGTGTGTGTGTGTGTGTGTGTGTGTGTGTGTGTGTGTGTGTGTGTGTGTGTGTGTGTGTGTGTGTGTGTGTGTGTGTGTGTGTGTGTGTGTGTGTGTGTGTGTGTGTGTGTGTGTGTGTGTGTGTGTGTGTGTGTGTGTGTGTGTGTGTGTGTGTGTGTGTGTGTGTGTGTGTGTGTGTGTGTGTGTGTGTGTGTGTGTGTGTGTGTGTGTGTGTGTGTGTGTGTGTGTGTGTGTGTGTGTGTGTGTGTGTGTGTGTGTGTGTGTGTGTATGGGTGTTTGTGTGTGGCAGTTTTCATCAGGAGGAAGATCCCTGTCGGTAATTGATGCTACGATAAAGGAAGTGTATGACGCATTTTAGAAGAGGTGAGGATATAATTATAATTGTGCCATCAATTATGCCCTCACCATCATCTTCCCCATCACCATCATATTCCCCATAATCATCATCGTCATCGTCATCATCGTCATCATCGTCGTCATCATCGTCGTCGTTGTAGGTATTGGTATCTAGTGGTTTGATTAACTCTGGAGAGGAGCGTTATCCTAGTTATTCATATCGATTGTGCTTTAAAGGGAAGTAACACCCCAAAATGATATTGTTATAAAGTAACATTTTAATAGTCCATTGCACCAACAAGTTCAGAAAAAATGGGTTTCCAGACAAATTATAATTGAAAAACGCATCACTATAATTATATACTAAAGCAAGTGTTAATGGGTTTGAAGACGAAGACTATATATTGTCTGGGACGAACGCATCGTCCGTGATTCTACAAACGTATGTACGCGTGAATTTGGCGCACTCGCAGACGTTTGTAGCATACGGAACCATGATGCCATGTTGGTTCCGTAAGTGGTGGTAATTTATTGTATTGTGTATGAATTACACAACCGTTTGCAAACTGATGGGCGTCTATTTAATATCGCACAACGGTACCAAAACATATACTTCTGTGTTGTTCTTTGCCTGGTAGTCCCATTTTATTTAAAGCCAAATAACAGTATTAGGAAATACCTCACACAATCAAAATGAAAAATACGCTTTTAGCACATACCTTAATTGTGAAAGGATATGTCATAACTTATCTGTTAATATAAAGATATAATTGAGCAATAAAATGTACGAAATAAAAAAAGTCATATTAGCATAGGCCCAATTCAACCGCATGTACGCTGCATGCAAAAGCCATGCAATCTCACGTTAGCACGGCATGCGGGCTTGTCGACCGCCAGCCGGGCGGAGAGGGGCGAACGGGCGGTGAATATAGACCTAATCTCAGCGGCGTGCTGGCGGCGTGCTGGAGGCGTGCATTGAAGGATCAACTGATATGTCTGCATTTAACGATATTATAAGGTTCGGATTTCACCACACAAACCCTTTTGAAATTGAATATCGATAATTTTTGTTTAAATTTTGTCTACAGTATCTTTACTTAAATTTCATGTACAAGAGTACCCTTCATTTGGCTCGTTTTTCGCCCCCAATTATCCTTATGTTTGTATGATTGCATTAACAAACAAAATTAAACTTTGGACTGTGTAAACATTATTTGATCTTAAAGTCATCATTATGTTTGATGGGTTTCGAGAGGTTTCGAGTCCAATTTGTAATTAAGAAATTCGATATCAAACTACATGCATGCAAGCACTGTAAAGTAGCTTTAAACTGGAGTGGAGTGAGTGTTTATATTGGGACAGATTAGGAGGTTAATTAATCTGTTCCTGCAGCTGCTTTATCACTCACTTGTATAGCTCATCTCCTCTTTGCGTGCGTGCAATGGCTGTCAGCAATATGAGTTTTTAAACCTACCGAATGAAGATTATTTTGACTGCACGGATTTACTTGGGGAAGGCCAATAAAGGCCCATGCATCCGTGTCCCTGCAAAACTGAGAACCACGCGATAAAGCAAGTTTTTGTTTGGATTTTGACAATTTTACTAGATATCCCTTTAAGGGGGAATTATTTCTTAAGCACCCCCCACGGGGAGAGCTTCCTTCTTCCGTCAATTCATCGGACCTTCATCATTGCAATTATATTACGATGTATATCCATAAGCGTGACGTACGAGGGTTTTTAGCTTTATCAATTAGTATTGAGTAGACACCAAAAGGAGAGGGAGGGCAATCAAGAAAACGGATTGCCAATACATATATGGTCAAGCCGTTGAAACCAAGAAAGGCGGATGAAAATAATAAGGAAATTAAAGGCCACCGTGCATGTTCGGTCAAGCCGTCGATAATGGTCGATAATGAAGTTTGTTGGTAAAAGTCAAGTATGATTATGACATGCGCGGACCTAATGAATGGACCACTCAAAAGCCGCAATAATCTTCCAAAGATCAACTTCAAGATGTAGTTTAGTACTGGGGGTGTTGCATAAAGAGTTACGATCAATCGCAAAGTCTGAAAATGCGCCCAAATGCGCAAATCTGGTTGGCTCAGATGCGCGTATTTTCTGACTTATCGCAACTCTTTATGCAAAACCCCTGGTCGAGGTTTGTAAAAAACGATACAGCCAAGTAGATGAAGGAATACAGAATGAAATGGTTATAGTTGCATGATTAGCGGAAAGGACAAACATTACCGTTGCCGCTGCTAAAGAACCATTCCTCAATATCTTTACAATCATATAGGCCTATCAGCATTGAGAAAGTTATCGAAAGCATCTATATTGGCCAAACAAATTGATCAATATTGTTTTTAAAAAAGCATTAAGAAAAGGGCTTATGTGGTAAAAATTCAAACCTTAATAATTACAGCTCAATGCAGAAATATCAGTTGAAAGTTTCATGCGCGCCACTGAGATTGTGCCAAAATATCACCGCCTGTGCACCCGTCTCCACCGGGCTGAGGACCTGTAGCCTAACGCACAAACTGCTCGCATGCCATGCGGCTACAGATTTTTACACGCATCGCACACGCGGTTGAATTAAAGCGTATGTAATAGATTTGTTTAGTTTCACGCATTTTAATCTATCAAATAGTCCATTCAAAGTAGTGTTTGTCAAAATAAGTTAAGTTATGATGTATAATTCTTTCACATGATATACAGGGTGATGAAAGTATATATTAAGTGTTCGTGTGTGGGACGTTTGCATACTGTTTGTTATTTAATATTTAACTTCAAATTCAAGGAGGGTTACATATAAGTTTTGCTTCATAGTCCAGTCATTATAATCATAAATATGTGATACGCTAAAAGGGTAACGTCATATCATGACTACAAATTGCTTTGAAGGAATCTTATTTTGATAGAATATAAATAAGTTCGAGCACCTAATCAAATGTCTTCGTGATGAAGCTGTGCAAACCACATGGGCTTCACGATGTATGACGTACCGTTGTACATTATTATCGAGCTTCACACGTCAGAGTAGGACAAGTAGAAGGGAACTAAATTATATAACATTACCAGTGGTATGTAATGCATGGGGTCAGGGGAGCAGCCCCTACTCCCTCACTTCCATTAGGTTTTTAAATTACGTGTCATAGCTATTGGGGGTATACTAGTATATACATTATAGCTAGGGGCACGTACGCGTGCTTCCCATTAATTAACATAACAAAACACAATTAAAAAACATAGGGGAAAATTCGTTATAAAATAAAGAAAAACATCAAGTGTGCCCCCCCCCCCCCCCCTCTTCCCCCTAAAAAAAACACAATAAATACATGAATAAATCATTATAATAAGTGTCGTTCCCGTAATTAGTTCAGCTCTGTGACATTGTACAGAGTGCTCTTTGGAAGCGCATTTCCATTGGTGCCTACTAAAGGGGACCACCAGGCAAAGAACAACACATAATTATATGTGTTGGTACCGTTGTGTGATATCAAATAGATGCCCAACATTTTGCAAAGGGTTGTGCAATTCATAAACAATGCTATTAATTACCACCAATTACGGAACCATTATTATTGCATGGTTTCGTATGCGCCAAACATTTGCGAGTTCACGCGTACGTTTGGAGACAATATAATCACGGACGATGCGTTCGTCCTAGACAAAAGGTAGTCTTCGTATGCTGACCTCTGAACACATGTTGTAGTATTGTGATGCTTTTTCCCAATTATATATTTTTTCTGAAAACCTATTTTTCTGATTTTTGTTGGTGGAATATGGACTACTCAAAAATTGTACCTTTCTTTTTATAAGAATATTATTTTTGGGTGGTGGTATTTTGTTCATTTTGTTGTTGATGTTATCCCCATCATCATCTGCATCAAATCTACCCTCCTTAATTACCCTTCATTTTCCTAATGAAAATCAAGGAAGAAGCAAACGCTCTATTTATTCGGTAGTTGAGTATAATGACGACATCACTTCTGCAGCCATACTTGTGTCAGACCTGTCTGGACTACGTGCTCCAATGCGTCCGAAGACCCTCATGACAATCTCCTTGATAATAGAAAATATTATTATGGTTTGAATCAACATTTTATGCCTTTTAAAAGAACCTTTTCAACAATTGTTCAAAGAAACTGACAGTTTTCCATAGTGTTTGAGTCCAACTTAGAGTTAAGTTCAACTTTAATAGGATATTTGTGAAACACCCCCAGTCGTGTCGGTGTGCTATAGATGAGGGTTTAATTATAACTCCGTTTGATTTGTGTGCGTTTGAGAAATTACATTGCCCAACGCATTTGGAAAGGTGAGTTCCCGCAACCGAAATGAAACTTGCAATGGGGATTAATAAGTATACGACCCAGCTAGCCACCTGAAGTCGGGCCGATGTCGGAAGTTGGTTGCCGGATGTCGGCATATCGCGGTTGGCTCGAGGTTAAAATGTCCGCCAGCCCAACATCGTCACTACGTCATTTTTGTGATATATTGGCATAACGTCATTTTCCGACAATGGCCGAACATGATGTCATGAGATGATGTTGGGCCATTGTCGGAAATTGACGTTATGCCAATATATCACAAAAATGACGTAGTGACGATGTTGGGCTGGCGGACATTTTAAAGGGGTAGTTTAGTTTTGGTAAGGCTGAACTTTAGTAGCCAAAACCTGCACAGTGACATTATAAACTAATAGTTATAACTCCACCATGCTCGAAAGGTATACAAAATTACAAACGACTAAGAAAAAAGCCTGCTATCATTAAAAAAAGAGCCATTAAAACACAAGAGGGCGCTTTTTAAAAAGGCATTGGTTTCAACCATTTTTCATACAAAATAATGCATGTGATGTTTTATTGATATAATGATTAAATAGCGAGATCATCAACAACTATTTAAAAAACGATTTTGAAAATTTTCGAAAAAGTGCAAGTATTTTTTTATTTTTTTCTAAAAATCCTCTAATTATTTGGGCCCCAAATAATTATAAGATCAGATATATTTATTGATATTTCAGCCGTTTCTGGGTCGATTTTGACCAAATAAAGTTTATTCTGCCATTAAAATTACATGTTCTCTCAAATTCGACACTCAGTTTTTCATTACCTCACAACAAAATTGTGATGTGCAGCGCCCTCTCTACCAAAACTAAACTACCCCTTTAACCTCGAGCCAACCGCGATATGCCGACATCCGGCAACCAACTTCCGACATCGGCCCGACTTCAGGTGGCTAGCTGGGGAGCTATATGACAAACTGTATGCTCGCGAAGCGCGCGGCAAAAACGAGATTTGCAGTCCTTTTCAAACTAAAACAAAAACAGCTATTTTGAAGAATTAATTATTGATAGATGTGTTTTTTCCCTTTGGCATTATATCACACATTTTGTATTCATCATTTTCGGAATTATTGGGGGGGGGGGGGGGGGGCGGGGGGGGGGGGCGAAACGATATGTTCGCCCCCCAATATTTGCATGAATTGCATGGTTTATTCATGGTTTTGATTACACAGATACAAGGCAGAAAATGACATTTGCTTCTTTTCCGAGCTCTAATCACTTCAGTCATTTTCATTTCCTTATATTATGTTTTTGTTTCTCTAACAGAACAATGAGGAAGTTATTGCTGGGTTATAAAGTTACAGTACATTTTCTCTCGTATCATAATCTGGAAGCAATATGACAGAGGAAGTTTTGGCGGAAGTGAATGGAGGTTAACGGAATTCCTCTTTGTCTTCTTTTTGTTTTAATTTGTCCGTTGACAAATAAAACAAAATAATACCATGTGGTATACTTTCTGCCCATGAATTTGAACGCAATATTTGTAAACAGAATGAGTGAGGGAGGTCGACCGGAAAGAAAGATAGTTCCTGTGTGTGGGTTCTCTTATTTATCCGTTCATTTACTTTTTTTATAACGTGTAACTTATCCTAAAAGGACGTTTTAAACTTTCAATTTAGAGTTTCGTTCGTGCACTGCGCAATTCTAAAAAGTGTTGTTGTTTGTTTCCACCGAATAGCAGGAGTGATCGAGTTCAAAAGAATGCCAAAAACGGATTATTACTCAGAGTCGGAGAAACTCAACACAATAAATGAATTATACAAAATAGTTTATTTTAGTTTTAGTGTTATAGACTCCACTCTTCAAAATTCATGGACAACTAATGGCTGGCACCTTTGACAAACAATGAGTTGTTAAGTTTCAGAATAATGTTGCTGCATAATACACGGTTTTGCACATTTGGGACTGACCTATCACTTTAAAAACGACAACGGATAAATCATGATGATTCTAGAATCGTCTTACTACAGTAAATATTGTCACTGTCCACTGGGTTTATTTTCACGCGTTTTCCTTCTAATAGTCGGGTTCCTTATGTAATTTCGTTCAAAATTTGTGGAGATTTTTTATATTCAACTTTTTTGAAAGGTTTGAAGTACACCAAATCTAAAAATCCATGTTGCCATTTTTTCGGAAGCCATTATGGCGGCCATCTTGGATTTTCAAAATGGCTGCCATTTCCAACTTGTTTTTGTATATTAACTCCGCCTTAAATTCTTCTATAACACTAAAAATGGATGGTAAACCTAATTTTAAGGAGCTAGGTTGTCACAAAGACCCCATTCAACAATTTGGAGCGGTGGCATAGCTAGGGAGAAGGGGTTTGGCTAGGAAGGGGGGGGGGGGGGGGTAAGGGGGTACTTTGAATTTTCCTATAAGAACATAACAAATGAACATGCATACGAATAACAATTGCACCATTTAAGAGAACATTGACTGTAAACTTCAATATTTCCCCTCAGGTCCAGAACAGTGGCATACCAAGGGGGCTGGGGGGCTGGGGGTCAATAATTCAAATAGCCTGAACAAAAACAAAATAATGTATTTTGCCACAGCTTGGGCCTTTTTGAAAAACATGTAGACTTCTGTACTGTCCCCTCACTCCAGAACAGTGGCATACCAATTTCCGAAGAAAAAAAATAATGTTGTCAATTCAATAATGCGTTAGTGTTTTACTGTTCAAAGTTCACTATATATTGTAATAGCTCTGTGTCTGCTCCTCAGTCGCTATCATCATATCTTGAAGCACTATTTTCAAAGTGGGATCTTCATCATTGTCACACACCGCGCTACACTGGCAGAGGTCTGTACACGACAAATCCGATTGTTGAAGCATGTACATCTTTGTGATGTGCAGTCTCCCTTGCAATGGCATCTCACTAGTTCGATGATGGCCTTTGGAGCTGGAGGCACTTCCGTCGTGGATGGTTTAATCTGTCCGCCTACGTCCCTTGAAGTACCCATAGTCGAGTGGATTGGGTAGCTCTTAATGCGCAACGGTGGCCTGGCCCAACACGATCTAGCTTGCATATGCGCTCGTAGGATACCTCTGTTTTAAGGCAGCCAGTGTTGGAGGCAATCTGTCACTCTCTGCCATGTTCTTACAAAATAGGTGCCATCGCAGCTCTGGTATCTTCCTTATCTTTCTCGACTTAGGGCAGTATGCAGTACAAACGAATGAAGCCAGTGTGGACAACATAATTATCTTCTGTCACTTCAGCCCCATCTGAGAGTTTCATCAAAGCATCTATCATATCTGCTCGAAGAAAGTTTTAACCATGTCTCCATTCCTTAACCATGTCTCCATTCCTAACTTTGGGAATCTCCCCGTGCTGTCTGCTCTCTGAGAAGCATGGACTGACGGTAAAGCCTTTGCCTTGACTGATCCCAAGGATCTCCACATAGTTTCGAGTTTGGAGTTCTCCGACCTCATTGATATTGAGGGTGTATGTGGTAAAGCGTCATAATTGGCTATTGCCAGCACGAGAACGTCAGTGTCAGGAGAGAAGAACGTTAGATGTGCATCTTTTCCAATTTCGCTGAGTAGCAGCTACGGCATGCCAGATCATCAACCGTGTCTGCCTCCTCGTGGTTGTTCTCGTCAAACCGCATGTCCCTGTTGGATCTAGTGTGTCTTGACGCGGAAGTGACAATGACCTTTGGATAATCCTGGTTGTACTCAAGGATCTTGGTGCCTAAATAGTCTGATAAGAGTCAGCTTTAGTCTGGTCATGGGATATGGGGTAACGACTCATGTGAGGTCGTTTGATGCAAGTCTCATCTTTCACTAGGTATTGGATTGGATCTTTCCCATGCCGTTTTGTTTTCTTCTCTGGTGTCGGACTTCAGCGAATCTTCCCTGTAGGTGTCAAAAACAAGAACTATTTCATCATGGTTTCTTGTGAGGTCCTGAAGTCGGTTCATTGAATCATTTGCTAAGATCATTTACTGTTACCATCGTTGCTGGCTTCTGGTCAATTGTTAGACTAGAACCATCCCGCTCTACCACTGCGATGTTACGTTTGCGGTTGGGAGTGTCGTCTTCATCAGCTGTGATGTCCATTTCTTCAATCGAGTATTAGACATCTCGCTTTCCAATGTGTTGTGGATCATTGCCTTGTGTTCTGTTGCAGCCAACTTTTCAAGGGCGTGTATCAGCTTTGATTGTCGCTGCATGGCAGGAGAGAACCGCTTGGCGAAAACAGAGCCCTTGGTGTCAGGGTGAACCTCTTAGTTTCCAACTGCATGTTTTGATCGACTTCTCTACTATACCGTGCAAGGACCATAAGTCTCCCATACAGATCCTTTGTTTCCTTCATGTCTACTGTTTTGTCACGGATCTTACAGTGTTGCTTCTTTGCTTCCAGGACACATACATCTTTTTGTTTTCTTGCTTTACGGGTGTCCCAGATGCTGACATTGCCGTTCAATCGGGCCTGCTACATAGTCTTCAATATAGTTTCTGTCTCAATTGCATCTATGTTCAGGATCTGATAAACGTACTCATTGTGGAACGTAATCATGGGTTACCAATGTTGTTAGAGACTTTCCCTTCAACGGCAAAGGATTGCCGTGACTGAGAATGGCAGCCTTGATCTTGCAGACAGTATTCATGTCTCTCCAATACACACTGGGAGAGAACAGATCATACGATGACTATCTTAGAGTTCTTTGTCTTCCTCGACCTGAATTGACCCTTTAAACTCCTTAGACCAAGCATTGTTAGTTCCATAGCGAGCCAGCCAATGACAGACAAGCAATATCAGGCATTTGCCGATTGCTTGGCAACACCCACCCTACCCCATCACCCACTCATCCACGCAGACCGGCATGGACTTTCATGGCTCTGTTCAAATGCCCTCGACTACAGGCATGATCTGCACCAACGGACCGTGAACGGGG